>JAUUDW010039737.1:0-16885 GCA_032361385.1 Panulirus guttatus
GACTGGTGAGTTGTTGTTTATTTATACAAGGTACATGAGGTTAGAAGTAGGCATAACACAGTACACTGATAAAAGCTAAATCAACTACTGCATTTTACTCAAACTTTTGTGATGATAGGCAGAAGAAGATGTTTATAACTATTAATCTTAGAGGCAATACTACACATTAACTGCTCTTTACTATTACTGTTAGGTCATACAAATTTTCACTTCAAGAGATGTCTTTTTATCAAAGGAACCTTCAAAATGAAAAATAAAATAAATGCTTCTAATCTGCAAGGCTATTGAGGTGGAATCTGACCTCTTTCTACTTTACTTATGAAATACAGATAAAGCTCTAAAATTACTGGTTTTGTTATTATGTCACTACAGTTGCAAAATATCTTATGGTTAATAAAATTCCACTTATTGAAAATAAGTTTAATATACACAAGAAAGCCTTTTTGAGCTGTTACTATAAATAATCTAAATACTCTTCTGTGTGTTAGATGAACATGCAATGAAATATATACAGCATACTGTGTTCAACTACAGAAATATGAGATTAGTGGAGTTAGCATGAAGTACAGGTTACTGCATTTAAGACAGGATAAGGTAACTATGCACTGCAGTTTTTAATCACATAGTAACTTGCACAATAAAATATATTCTTAAAATAATATTATCATTTAACTGCTTAATGAAAAAAATTGATATTCATAATGATGTACTGATCAATCATCTTGAATATTTTGTAGTGAGGATAAGTGGAGTTTCTTATGATCAGTACATTTATAGCAAATTCAAATGTATCTTTGGCTTACCATAGTATATTCCTTAGTCCACTAAATGAGTGATATATATACACAGCAATAGGCCAAAATGTCTGACACAGCCCTGTCCTGGGCTAAATTTGTCAAAACTCAGTGTGTTTCACATGGAAATGAAATGTAAGGCACATTTTGTTCTTTATCAGTCACTTCATTTCATAAAAAAGAATATATCTCTTTGAAGAAATGGGTATCTGAAAATAATTTAACCGAGTAAAATTCATTCTTAGAAAAAAAAAGTCTGCATTGCTTCATTTACATAAGCAGATGCATGTCAAAGATGTGTATGGTAAAGCATTATTCAAGTAAGTATGTGAGAATGATGCTAGTCACAGAGACAATGTACACACAGGGACGCAGGATTCATTTCATGAAAATTCAATACAATAACAACTACCCGCTACATCTGTAATACAATAAGCCTTGGGGTAATAAGTCATGAATGTAGGAAACCAAGCAAATAACAGGTCATTCTGAGCCTCATACCAGCTCCTTCAGGCAAAGTATCAGTGAGTGTCTGGAGCATTCGGAAAAATCTTGACGAAGTTGGCCCCTCTTTTGGTTTTGATTGCTTAAGTAGCTTATCATAAGATGCAGTCTGTTGGCACTGCTGAGGTTGGCCTACGTTCAGTGGCTCATCAGATTTTTGTTCATGCCTTTGATAATTCTGCTGGTGATATTTCTGTTGGTTTTGTGTTTGACTAAACTGTTGCTGTTTGGGCTGGATCTCTCCTTGATGCACAGGGGCATGAGGTTGTGGAACAGTCTTTTGCATATAATTGGAGATTTCATCATCTGAACCTGAGGGGTGTGTTAGAGGATGACAGAGTTAGAAGAAGAGAGAAAGAAAATCATAACAAGTTAGCCCTGAGATAAATTAGGCAAATAAAGTTTTCAAGAGCTAACTAACATTTATAATAAAAGAGATATATTGTGATGTAGGTGGCAGAATGTCAAGCTTTGCACTTGCTTAAAGCAAGTGATGGAGCATTTTCCAGGTTGAGAGGCTATACAATATAGGACTTTTCTGTGTTCCTTTGTCGGCCAAGGACTATGGTATTGTACCATTCATATAAGGTCTCGTTGGACTAGATTAAATGGTAATTCACTGATAAGCAAATGCTATACATAAATTTCATGGATCTAAATATTCAGCTCACATCAAGTGGTGCAACCCCCTTCATTTGTGACATCAGGTGCAGCTAACCAGTCACACAATATGCCAACAATATGATGCTATCATTCTACTTATCTATCTATATCTCTGATGCCTGTTCCCATCTGGAACTCCCTCAAGGGGGTGGCCATGGCAATAGAGTCTCCATAACTAATAAACACTAGGGGAATGGCCATATGCCATGAGACCAACTCCTGATTGGCTTTGAATTGCTCCTGTCAACACTACTGGCCACTTCATAGTCTGTATGAATTCCTGACACATCTAATTCACACAGTTAAACAATATCATCATATTCCACAAGAGGGAACTAATATCAGTATCTCCTTACAGGAAATGTAAATCCTAATCTCATCTTGTGGAGGCACCCTTGACCCCCCTTCTCTTAGCCATGGACTCTTCAAGGTCACATGAGAGTGAATCAGGTAAGGAATTAAGGAATAAACTTTCTTCCAGGTACATCATTTCAATGCCACATACTTTATGCAATGCTAACTTGTGAAAGCATTTGAGATTAATGTACTAGCCATGGTGAAAAGTCCACACGACTACATCAAGGTACATACTGACCTGCTAATGAGTTAATTCTGACTAATTTATATTGCATTTACTTTTTTAGAACATCTCTTGATCCATGTGCTGAAAAAAATGACCATGAGAAAACAGTTTGCTGTTTTAATAACATGTCCAATATAGTAAATTTTTTTGGCAATATGATCTACTGCATCAGTCTCTTAGTTCTACACAGGTATATTCCCATCAATAACAGGTAATACGATAGCTATTACTTAGAACAGTTAATTCTGCTTTATTTTTGCCATCTTGCCTTGGGTGAGCTGAAATTTGCTGGCCATATTTCTAACCAGTGCTTAGACCTATCTACAGCTATTTGTAGGATGTCATAGTCCTAAAGCTCTTTATTCTTCTCAAAGTTTCACATCATCCACAGGTAAATTTAGATATGATTTAAGTCCCTCCTATTTCATTTACACATGTCAAGGGCAGCAACAGTCTAAGAGTGACCCCTGAGGAATACCACTGGCTACTTTCACCCAAAGTGAAAAAGCATCCCTGACATGTGTCAATCTATCTATCTATATCTCTGATGCCTGTTCCCTCCTGGAACTCCCTCAGGAGGGTGGCCATGGCAAAAGAGTCTCCATAAATAGTGAACTCAAGTGCTGCTTTTTTGCCTTTAATGCCTCACCCTTAACAGGCAACTGGCATAGGACAATTCTAGTGCAGTGATTCAGAGGCTTCTGCCTAATGTTCCTACAGATTAGTTCTACCTTTTATGTCTATCTAATGTTCCAACCTGTTACTTTTACATAATGCCCCATCTAATATTCCTACCTACTGCTTCTACCTAATGCTCCTGTCTATGTCCCTACCTACTACTTCTATCTATTTCTCCTACAATTTGCCAAAAGGCAGGGCTAGCATGTAGCACTCACTGCTGGGAAAATCTAGAGGTACAAAGAATGAGTTGTGTGATTTAAGTGTTGTCAAGTGTTATGTGTGACAAGGAGAGATTGTATGTTTGTGGACAGAATGCCAGCCGTCCATGTGTGGGTGTGGCAGAAAGAAAAGACAGCTACCTGGGTCAGGGGAGTGCAACTTGTCAACCACTGAAGTGCTGGCTCGCTATGCAGCCATCACTAACCTTCCCAATAATTTGGCGGATAGTACTGGTTGTTTTTGTTGCTTTAATCAAAACTGCTGCTGTTCACTGCTGTCATAATTTTTTGCATCGTACTGTATTGTATCGTTTTGTAAATTCATCTCTCTTTTCACTTTTCAAAGTTTCTCTGAAGTAATATGAAACTATTGTTTTTAAGATCACTAGAAATGTGTATTGAAAATAAGACCATGTATAAAGGATACTCGGAGTGAAACGGAATGTGAGTGTAGAGGTGAATTTGGTTTAAAATCAAGTAGAATATCTATATGCTTCAAATGCATAAAATTCAAAAACTAGTAAGATGAACAAGTGCTAGAAGGGGAGTATGTTACTACTGCAATTACAATCACAATTTTGAGGAAATAAATGCAAACTCTACAATCTTATACATACCTAGATGTAGTACATTCAGATCAGAAAAAGATTTTTTGTTAGTCAGATCATGAATTAACACTACTTTTAGATGATGAACAAGATATCAATTAAATAAGTCCAAGTTATCTAGCTATGAAGATAAAAAGGATACATATCAAATTCTGTAATCAATACAATATGGGATAAAGCATACAATAAAAACATTACAAATTTTACATTTTATGTTTCACATTTTTCTTGACACTTGTTTTGAGTACATCAACACTATCAATTTGAGATATTATACATATACAACATAATCTTTGCCATCATGTGCTGAAGAGTAAAGATGTTCCCATCACTAATGACTATGGTCCTGTTCATGCATCCATCACCTTTCTAAAATAGGCAAACCCAGCAGCAATACCACAACTTAATACTCTGGCTGTAAGTCTACATCCCAACCCAACACCATATGTAGCAAATGCAAAAATCTATAAATACTATACCAATCTTCTGTGTGACAATAACTGTTTTGGCAGGGAAGTGGCCACCTCTGCTCCGAGCTTCATCAGTATCGGTTGACACTCGTACTACAGTACAAGGAGATACCAGAAAATCATGATGTTCTTATGGAAATTTGTTGTTTCTTTTATACTTCCACAAAGAATACCAATATATGCAGTCAAATTTTCATCAAGTGTGATAGATTTCCATTTATAAGATGAACTCAACTCATATCCTGCTGTATGACTCCAAGCACCTCTAATCATGGACTGTTTCCCTTTTTAAAATTACATTATTTTTCTTAACATACTCTAAGAATACCACATATCATATTGGTATTATGTATGCAGCTGAAATGAACTGCTTAAAAGTTGCTTCTCTTCCTCTTTGAATTCTATCATCAAATAACCTAAATGATTAGAGACATGGTAGCCAAGGACAAAATATTTCCTAAAGTATTTCTTCCTTTAGGATTTAATCTCACCTTGATTTTTAAAAATATTTGACAGCTCCTTTGTGTCACAGTTGTTAGTTTTATATCCTCCAATTTGCTTAGGTATAATCTTCATGTCTTCCCCACTTTGCTGCATTGGGATCACCCTAAAGCCCCTCTGCCCGCCCCCAGGGTGAGAAATTGTACTCTTTTGACTGCCAATTGGCTGAGAATTGGAGTCTCTTTGTGAATAACTTGGTTGAGAAACAGAACCTCTTTGACCATCATTTATCTGGGTGACATATCCACGGTGGTTAACATTTTGTTGTGTGACACGTGTAGGTGCTCCAGCGGGGACTTCTACTTTCATTGGCATGCCATTAGATGGAGTATCTGCAAAGTTTGCCAGTTCTTAAGACATTCACAATTTTCTAAACACTGAATTCTTCAACAATACTCAGGACATACAGTCCTTGAAGTACAAGTGTAATGGTTAGTGGAAGGAGAACTGCTTATACTGTCATATACTGTACTACTGTGGATCCACAACGGAATCAAATAAAAATATTGCTCTTTTATGCATACAGCACAAATTAAGACTCAGTCACTCCTAACACAATGCATATAAACCTCACACAACACACCCTGGATAGATTCAACCAAGCACATGCATTCTCCCACACAAGAGGAGAAGCAGCAGGCATAAGAAAGATATTCAATGCTCCCCAAAGACATATTCTCAAACAAAAGATGCTCGACATTACTTTGTACACAAATGAAAAAAGTGGCCATTCAACTTGTAGCTAGTCATCAGTGCCATTCACAAAGGATTCTCCATCAAAATCCTAAAACTATAACGGAATACACCTGATGGTAGTTCTTTTTCCAAGCCTCTTCAATCACTTTCTATTTGAACTCACTACACCCCCTGTAAACTAGAGTATGAAAGCCCTCTTACCTGGTGTTGACCTCACAATAACAGTCAATTATGCAGCACTAGTTTGCCCTAAACAGAATTTATTCATCCCCCAGAAACCCACCATCACCTTCTTACCATGTCAGACATGAATTCATTTTTCATCCTAATATAACCTTTAATCAACTAATCCCACTTAATAAAACTCAACTATACTAAGGTGTACACACACACACACACACACACACACACACAAAATTCACTTTTCACATAACAAACATTATGATTATGACTATACATCAACTAAACACCTTCAGAATACTTATTGGCACTAATTTCTGATAAGGAAAGAAATTCCTTTGAACTGGTTTCATCTACATCCCTTCATCTCCTCCACCCTAAACTATATCTTACTTACCTGGTCATTCACTCTTCAAGAGAAAACATAAGGTAAATAAAAACCAAACAAAACAGAGCTCTCAAAACAATTAATGTTTGCTTAACAACCACAAACATCAAAAAGCTACTCACCAAAACAAAAATACTTTCAATACAATCCCACCTCGGCATGCTCAGCACCCAGTGCTTTGCAACATAACACCTCATAACCAACCACCAACCCCCAGGTGATAATAAAAAGCTCACACCCACATGACAAAAGATATTCACAGTGCAAGGACTCAAGAAGCACAAAACAATCATCCTGCACAATTTAATCTTCATTCCACCAGGCACACACCCAACTAAAACTAAACTCCATAAACATGTATACATTATTCTCTTTGTTTTCTGTACACCATCCATCCCTCCAACTTTCCAAACAATGATTTAACACAGCACAAATTCCCTTACGTCCATGATGAACTTATAAGGCAAAGACATTGGTCCCATACTCCTTAACTGTCCTCAACCCAAAGAGACATCAGACCACTTCTTGACCTGCAGTCCTACCTTGTGGGTACAGCTGGCTTTCTGAGCACTGGTATGTTCCAAGTTATTATTTGAGATTTATGTTTCCTCCTTAGTGAGATGCCTTAAATCTGAGTACGTTGCTTTGGTACCCTCAACCTGTTGTCATGCATATATCATCACGTATCCTTCTCTTCTTTTCAGGCTGTTGAGATTGAATTCTTTTAACCTCTCAAGATAATTTGCTGATCTCTTCCTGCCATGATGTTGACCATATAATGCAACAATCCTCAGGTTTGGTTTTGATATATTTTGAACTATTTCATCATCACCTTCCTATCTTACATTATCATTCCCCCCCATTACCTAACCAGATGTGATTTTTTTTCTTTGTGGGTCATAAGGGAAGGAAATGATACATGATAACATAAATACAAATATTTTTCGTAACTAGTAAAAGTAGTCTCCTCCTTACTTGTTATGTCATCTTGACTGCTGCTGTAATCAAATGGTAAGCCTGAAAATGGCAAAGTGGTAAATTATGCAAACAGAGTATTAAATTGACACTCACAAATGAAGAAAAATAGTTGTATATTCTCGTACCCTACACACAAAAACACTCTGGAGTGATGAATTTCTACAGTAGATTATCTAACTGATTGCCTAATAGGCTGTTGCTATGAGGAGAATTAAGGTGCAGGAGACTAAAAAGGTTAAAAGAAAAATCAACATTAAAATGTTGCAGTGAGTTGTACAGAAGAAAGCAAAAATCAATGTAGGTGATGTTGAGAAAGATGAAACCGAGAGCAAAGGGCACCTAGTAATTGATGAATGGGAAAAATTAAATGAAGCAAGAAGCTTGGATGATGAAATGTTTATTATAATTTCAGTTTATGAATGTGAGACTTTATGCCCAGACCTTTGCCGTGTAGCCTGGTTTAGGAAAATTAATAATGAAGATGAGAGCGAGAAATATAGTAAAATGGAACCTTTTGAAGCACATAATAGATTGCTTATTAAGATAGTATGGCAAAGGATATTTATATATCAAGATATGAAAACATTAGGAGACTGTGAGAGACAGATGCAGTATGTGAACAGTTAAGGGCAGAAGGCATTTCCGATGAGAATGACTGACAGTGTGCAGTGGTGTTTCGTGTTTGCAGCCAAAAGTTTGAAGGACAACACAAGTTTCACTTGCTAAGTATATTCAAGCCAGCAAAGTGAATAGTCATGATGACTTTGTTGACTTTAGCACAAAGGACATAAGACAAGGATACCTGTGAGTTATGACTCTGTATGCACTTGTAAGTGGGGGCAAATTTCAAAATATTGTCATATATAACAGAAAGTAGCATCATCTTACCTATTCAAATCAACTGCTCACTATATCAGTATTTTAATTATACTATGCTCTCATACCAAAGTATATCTGTACAGTATATAACTTTTTCCTGAAAGCAATATTTTTTGTTATGAAGAGCAACATTCTTTTGCACCTCCAGCAAACAAGCAATAGCTCCACAAATCTGCTGAATTATACAACTCTTCATATTATATATATGTATAAAACATATATAATGAGGGGAGTGAGAGGAAAACTTGTTTTTCATCAAGGTAGATAACAAATTAACTATCTAACTGTAATACCTGTGGTGTCTTGGTGGTTAAGGACGTTTTGCAGCATCCTGAAAGAACGACTCTGGATAGGAGGACCTACATCAGTCCCACTGATAGGATGATCCGTTGTAACCATATTGTTACCATTCTGTTGTGGCTGGGACTGCGAGCTGTAAAATATTTCTGTTATTAATATTATGTTGTGTTTTGCATCTTGAGAAGTTCTAGTATGAATATGCAGTATTAATTTGATAATGATATCCAGCAATCATAGATGGAAATTAATTCTTTTAAACCTTATAAATCCTGAATACTATCAAACCAAATAAATTTGTTTTCAACTGATTCTCACAACATAACTGAGCCTCTTCCATAAATTGGAACATAACAGTCTGTTTCTGTCTAACTAGTATTTTTAAGAAGTATGATAAACTGAAAGTATTATCAACTTTCCTTTCAATAGATTTTTTAAACTTCATTCCTAATCATGACCAGGATGATAAATAATCTGATACACTGTTTCTTTGGACTTTAAGTGACATGAACAAATTATTCAATACAAGAAAAGTAAAAGAAACAGAGCCATAAGCAACAAAAAGAATCAAAAGTGGTAAATCAAATAACAAAAATTCACACGATTTAGAGCAGGTAAGAAAACAGGTTCAACAAATGGTTTAGGGAGTACTGGATATAAGTATAAAGAACCACACTTTACATGTTAGTATCTGTCAAGGAGATTAATTACAATATGCAACATACAGATTAAGATTTTGGTGGTACTGTACTACATGATTTTTAATAACTGATTACAGAAGATATTTTTTTCTAAAAATATGCACAATATATCAAGTATTTAGTATGAAATGAATAATAGAAACAACAGTAATATATAGGTCTATACATCTTATATAGTTTATTTTCATGTTATCTGTGCATACTTGCCCATGGAACTGTTAATGCTACAGACATACCAGCACAAGGTAACCATAAGAATACAGTGACAGTGTATGAAAATCTCTGCCTGAAGTCTGTGATGTCAATGTACTATATGAGTCTAAATTCATTTGGCATATTTGAGGTCTTTCCCAGAGAAAGGAAACATATATGACATCACATCTTGAGGCTACACCAATGCATGAACACACAGAGGAATGTCTAGGTGGCATACTAAAAAAACAAGGCAACCACCACTTTCAATTTCACAGACCCCTTTTCCACTATACCTAGGGGTTGTCCGAGGTGTTATTGAGTCCGACATTTTTTTCTGAATGAATCTTGGGAACGCACTGCAAAGGTACAGAAGACAATGTTAAGCTCTACAAATATCAAAAAATATGCATAGGGCATATTAATATAATGTTAGTATTTACATATATATAAAAAAAAGTGAATATTACCAAAATTCATTTTAAGTGGCATTAATTAGTTCTAGCTAAAGGATGCTAAGCACTATTTGGCTAGTCCTATGTTGAATATTTCTTCCACACAATATACACATATACATTATTTGATTGTCATGACATCAAACATTGAAATACCGTAAGTGCAGTGTATATGAGTTGTTCTAGTTATTGATCATAAAAAGATTACAAGATAACAAACAGCTATTAAAAAAAAAATGTTGCTAAAACCAGTATGGGGATTGTATGCAAGAACAGATAAGTAAGGATGTAAGGGCTGACTAACTGAAGGTGTCCAGGTCGTACTAGAGGGTGGTCTTAGAGCCGTGGGTACGACTTACTTCTGTAGGCCTGAGTTGAGCTGAGCTAGGCTTTGTTGCATCTGATGAAGAGCATCAAGGGCATTGTTGTTTGAGTACAGCCCCACTGGGGAGTTGTAAGGAAGGAATGCACCACTCTGGTTCCCACTCAAGGGAGTTGAAGAAAACTGTGGTGGGGAAAATGTTGTTCCTGGAGATTTTGCCCAAGATTGCTGGTGCTGATCCTGTAGTTGTTGTTGCTGTAGATGTTGTTGTTGTTGTTGTTGCTGTAGATGTTGTTGTTGTTGTTGTTGTTGTTGTTGTTGATGCTGTAGATGTTGTTGTTGTTGAGGTTGTTGATGATGCTGTAGATGTTGTTGTTGTTGAGGTTGTTGATGATGCTGTTGTTGTTGTTGGTGATACTGTTGTTGCTGCTGCTGTTGTGTTTGTTGCTGTTTTTGCAACGGCTGTGGTTGGTAGAAAGTGGTTTGCGGGAGGTGGAAGCTTGACTGTTGCTTATGGAAGCTGGGTCTTGCATTGGTGTTGCCAGCTACACTTGTGCTGATGGGAATGAAAGAATCACCTGCTGTTGCTGTTGCTGATGGGGATGTGAAGGGAGCAGAAGGTTGAGCTGTATTCTTTGGCGGGGAATCCCTTTCAATCATTATGGGAATGATACGTTCTCTAGGTTGTTGTTTCGGCTGTTGTGATTGCTCTACATGTATAGGTATTGTATGAGTCTGTTGTGGTTTCTGTATCTGAATGGGAATTATGCGATTCTGCTGTGGCTGTTGGAACCGAGACTGTGGGCGAAAATGTTGTATTCTTACAGGCTGTGACTGTGGCTGTTGATGAGGTGGCTGAGGAGGAGGCAGCGATCTCTGTCTTTGCAAACCTGGGTGCTGGTAAACATCTGCCTGAGGCAGGGCTGTAGCTTGAGTGAAGGGCTGTGAAGGAGGAGATTCAGGTCCTAATGACTTCTGCCTTGAAAGGCAATTCTGTTGTTGCTGTTGAAGTCTTTGTTGTGTTTGTTGAGCATGAGTGACAAATGATGGGGGTGGTGATGCTGCACGCCGCTGGGCACACATCCAAGGCAAGGGACCCTTAAGGAGGCCCGTGGTAGGACTTACTCTCGGACTCCTCTCACTTGTAGGTGACACTGGTGACACTGGTGAAACAGTCACTTCTTCATCATTTGTGATGGGTGGGATATATATAGATCCTAGTTGAGCATTTGGAGGGGATACCTGTGGTGATGAGGGCTTAGTAGGCAATGATGCTTGACGCACTAACCGGGCTCCACCAACAGTTGCAGTTGGTGTAGGACCTGGTGGTGGTGATGCCATACGTACAGGTATCTGTCTTATCACAGGCTGACTGTTCATCTTTAAGGGTTTTGACTTTGTTGGTTCTGGCTGTTGCATGGTACTCTGTTTTGCATGAGTGGTTTGTTGCTTGGGAGCATGGTTGTTAGCAGTGGGCTGCTGTATTGGTATTTGCATAACACCTGCAGGTTCCTGTTTCATCAGTCTGGACTGCTGAAGAGGGTCGTGTCTTACAGAAGAAAGACCTGAAGCATTTGATAGTGTTGTTGGGGCAGATTGATAAGCTGGAGTTTGTATCACAGATGTAATCTGCTCTGGCTTTTGTGGTACTAAAAATGGTGCAGGAGGATTGGGCTGTATCACAGGTTGGGATGGCTTCCCTAAAGGCTGGGACTGTTGTGCCATGGGATGAAGCTGCTGTCCTGAAGGCTGAAGAGGTTGTACTATAGGCTGAGGTTTCTGTACCATGGTCTGTCTGACTGGAAAAGTTTCATTTTCTAAGGTTTGACTTACTGATGCTGGCTCTTTAACTGGCACTGTGTCAACAGAAGGTGGTGAAGACATGAAAGATGGTTCACTGGTAGGATGGTGTTCATCTGGTAACACATCAAACTTTGGGGTCTGCTTTATGGGGGAAGGCTGCTTCAGTTGTGCATATCTTACTGGGGAAGGCTCCTTGAATGGTTCTTGATGGAGAGGAGAGGGTTCTTTCACCAAAGTCTGTTGAACTGGAGAAGTTTCCTTGACATATGTCTGTATAATAGGTGAGGGTTCCTTGATGGGTGCCTGTTTAACAGGTGAAGGTTCCCTGACGGATGCCTGCTTAATAGGAGAAGGTTCTGTAATGGGTATCGGTCTAAAAGGTGAAGATTCCTTAACAGGAGTCTGTCTGATAGGTGAAGGTTCCTTGATGGATGCCAGCTTAATAGGAGAAGGTTCCTTCATGTGTGTCTGTCTAACAGGTGAAGATTCCCTGATGGGTATCTGTTCACTATGTGAAGGCTCCTTGATGGGAGCCTGCTTAACAGGTAAGGGTTCCTCGATGGGAGTCTGTTCAGTCGGTGAAGGTTCCTTGCTGGATGCTTGTTTAACAGGAGAACATTCCTTGCTAAGTGTTTGTTTCATAGGTGAAGATTCCTTGGATGCCTGTGTAATGGGTGAAGGTTCCTTGATGTGTGCTTGTTTAACAGGTGAAGGTTCTTTAATGAGAGCCTGCAAATTAGGTGAAGATTCCTTGATGTGTCCTTGTTTAGTAGAAGTTTCCCTTACAGAATTGGGAACCTGTCTGACAGGTGAAGGTTCTTTGATAGGTAACTGTTCAATAGGTGAACTTTTCTCTATGGATGCCTCTGTTATTGGTGAATGTTCCTTTATGGGTGCCTGTTTAAGTTGTTCAAGTGGTGAGAGTTCTTTGACAGGGGCAAGCTGAACTGGTGAGGGTTCTTTGAAAGAAGGTTGCTCAGCAGGTGACAATTCTTTAGTGGGAGTCTCTTGCACTGGTGATGGTTCCCTGATGGGGGACTGTTCAATTGGAGAAGGTTCCTTAATGAATGTCTGTTGCAATGGTGATGGCTCCTCAACAGAGTTAGGGATATGATTAGAAATAAATGATGTTGCCACAGGCACTGGTATGTTTTCTTTGTGTACAGAGTCTGAAATCAGTGGTGAGAGAGATGCTTCATGTGAGATAAGTGCCTCTTCTCTTGAAGCTGGCAGTTTGACTGTTATTGGAGTGGGGAACTCATTCACTGTAGGTTGAGGAGAGATGATGACCTGCCCTGGTGATTTTGGCTTCTGCTCCTGTAATGGCGGTGAGGGTATGCGATGAAGCTGCAGCTCTGTTGCCTTTACTGGGGTTGACGTGGGCAAGATGGGCTCTGGCACATTGGGTGGTGCAAAAGCCTCAACAGGTGGTGTGAGAGGCAAAATAGGTGTCACGATGGGTGCAATGGGCGGTGTAACAGGCACTCGCACAGCTTCAGGTGGTGGAAGAGGAGGTGGAGAAGGATCATATGACACAGCATTAATCAGGGGAGAAGAAGGTGGTGAGGCAGAGATGACAGAACATCTTGCTGCAGGACCCAGAGGTGGTAACGGTGGAGCTGCTGGTATGGAAGGGCCAGGCTCCCGGGCCAGCTGGGGCTCCGGCACAGGAGACGACGTAGACGGAGAGGAGAAAGCAGACAGCGGTGAGACGGGAGATGGCATGGTGAAGGCGTTCTCTGGAGTTACTACAAAGGGTGGCGGCGGAGGTGGGGGTCCACACGCATTCTTCTTGGGTTTTGTTGGCTCCTTTGGCTGCGGCTGTGGTTGGGGTCCCATGGCCATACCCGGCATCGGGAGTACCTGGACAACACGACCGTGTGGAGTTTGTTGTGCTGCCACTGTAGGGTTCACTGGGCCCTGTGAGGGCTGCTGGGCTAGCGGGGATGGCCTCACACCTTCTGAATGTGCATTTCTGTAGAGGCGCCTCTGCATCCTTGGCGACCTGTGGGCGGGGGTGCCAACAATCGTGCCAGTGTAGGGAAGAGGGTAGGATTGCAGGGGGCCATGAAGAGCACGACCAGTCCTCGTCTAAGCTCGGCAGACGTGCCTACACGTAACTACACATATCCCACACACACATACAACATTCAGCCAAGCTCTGGTAGATGAACATTCCTCATTCAGATATTATTATTGTCAGCACGTGACACACTAGTCAAAAGTTATGCTAATGACGTGGGACTCGCCAAGTGGTCAAGCAAGCCAACAGACGGGTTAGGCAACACCATTCACACGTTAGACTTTTTCTGAAGCATTGCCCCAGCTATATTGTATAAAATTCTAATTATTTGTAGAATGTATAACCATTTCTCTGCCAAGAAATATATTACAAATACTTTTTCAGTGATTATTTATGTACAAAAACAAACATTATATTTACAATGAAGTTCAAACATTGTAACATGAACAAATATCATATATATATATATATATATATATCACAAAAAAGGCACAAAAACCTGACAGGTGACATGATGGATAGAAATTATAGACTGCACATGTTCAGGTATGAGTATACAAGGGTTTTTTACTGAATCGTATACGTAAGTGAGAGAAGGCCCATGATCCAGGCCTCCTGGTTAACCTTGGAGGGCAAGAAAGTGGCCCTTCAACTTGTTAAACTGTCAGGTCCTTGCCATCGTATCTCTTAATTACATAAGTAACCATGATTGTCCCTCAACAGAAGCAAATCACTGCATGGCGTGACTGTCACCAGCAAGGGAAGACTCACTTGATCTCTGAGAGGTCGAGGCCTCCAGGTGTGTACGTGAAGGGTTTCTTGTCCTTCATCATTGCACTGGCCAAGGCTGCTGGAGGGTTCATGATTGGGTGTCGTGCAGGTATTTGCTGAGGAGTAAAACATAACGTCACACAAGGTAAAACGAGAGCAATATTACGTTTATCCTTATAGTCAAACTGCTTTCCTACATGTTACACTTGTAATGACCTTAGAAGTATGAGATAATGATAGCCAGTACTTGCTTCAAGCAAGCACTATCTGGCATTAGTACTGTTATAGTTGTGTTAACTCTGCCTCCATTGCAAGATCATTACTAATCATGCAAGGAAGGAATCAATTTAGTTGCTCTTTGCTGCACTGTTTGCAATTTAAGAATATCTTTGCTCAAGTGGAGGGCCCAAAAGTGTACATTCAAGGTGTGAAAGGTGTGGTCAAACTAGACTTAGGTATAGTGGCAATATCAAATCCTTGCTTTTGTATGTAAAGTCTCTGTTAATAAATCCTAACATCCTATTTGCTTTCTTGGCGGCTTCAATACAATGCTGAGAGACTTTGAAGTTGTTGGAAAAGGTGACCCCTATATCCCTTACAGTAGGGATGCCCTTTATCTTGTGGCACATCAGTTCATAATCGAATTTTTTGTTGAGATTTCCGGCTTGTAACAGCTGACACTTATTAACGTTTAATGGAATTTGCTACTTTCCAAACCATTCAGCTATTTTGTCTAGATCCTCTTGTAATCTTCGCCTAACATTGCTTCATCTGCAATTTTGGACACTAATTCATCAGCCCTACGTCAAAATCGTTAATATATATGATGAAAAGTCTAGGCCCAAGTACGGATCCCTGGGGCACCCCACTTGTCACGGGTGACCACGGTGATGATTCACCATTCATTTCGAGTCTCAGACTCCTATCACGCAACCAGGCTTCTATTTATTTTCCAGTGAGACCTGTAACCCCCAAGGCCCTGACAAAGTGAAAGTTAAGCAAGAATAATGTTACTACGAATATCTTTAGGAAATTCAGAGAACAGTACACACACACAACATGCAATTAAGCAGGAAACGCCAAGAAAGTGAGTGAAGATATGGTCAATGCAGAAATCATTCAGAAACCTAAGTAATTGCTTGATAGCCGAGACTGCTGAAGAGTTGAGGCCCCTCGAGTGTACAACTCCCTCCAAACATGACAAATAGGTAAATACACACACCACACACATTTTATATATATTTATCTATACTTGATCGCCGTTTCTTTACGTATATTTCAGGATAATCAGCTGTAAAACGAATAATAGTCACAGAACCGCATGAGAGAACGATTGTGGACGCAACCCGATGCTCTTATGTTCGGGGCCGCTTGGCAACGGCCGCGAAGATTTGTGACCAGTATCAGATCGACCGGCCGAGAAGTCAGACGCTTCACACCTCCTTTATAGGTACGTTCTGGGATATTTCGAGTCCACGTTGCTCAAGAAGTGAAATGGGAGACGACACACGCTTGTTTACATTAGGTCAATAGGTGAAACAAAGGCAAGCTGTACAAATAGTGAAGGAAGATGGGTGTGTCCGTTACGGGACAGTGAGGCAACGCCCATCGGTTTAAATCATGGGCTACCTTCATTGCTGTTTGACTCCGGGTGATTTAGGGTGCAATTAAGTGATTTTCACTGAAGGTGCTATTGTGTATATGTAATATAAAAGGCGCTGTAATTGATATCAGAAAGGTGCTTTGTTATTATCCGGGGTTTACACTAGCTCCCCCCCCTTTCCCCTATTTGTGTTTACGTTGAAGTATAGAATGGAAGAAACAAGGGAAATTATTTACGAATTGTGGAGAAAGTGAAAACCCTATCTGTTGAAATGTGCCAGATCATAGTTACTAGAAAAGACATGGGAGGATAGTGTGTTTCAAAGCTTCAAGGTGTTAGGAAAGAAACAGTTTTCAAAACGGCCCACCCCCGAGTCGCCAACGGCCACCCAGTAATCATTAGACGCAACAGTTTGCCGACAGTTGCGTGGTCTAGCTAGTGGTAGGGGCACACAAGCAGCCAGCTGTGTGTGTGTGTGTGTGTGTGTGTGTGTGGTACGTAAGTCATGTGACTGGCGTCCTCGAACCCTGGCACTCTTCTTCGCATGGTGACTGGCATTCCCTCCTACCGGCAAG
>JAUUDW010039847.1:0-16880 GCA_032361385.1 Panulirus guttatus
ATAAAGAATCTTTCATCAGCCTCTAATACAAACTTAAAGACATCTATCTCAACACCATATTTCCTTTAACAATAGGATACAAAAGAATTATGAAATCAAAAACTCTCTAGAGCAACATGGAAATCATCAGTAGGCCAAAAACATTTACCAGTTAAATCATTTTCTGATCAGCTGTATTTTGTAAAGAATTATTCAGTGTATAATAAAGTACAGAGAATGTTTTAAATATATCATTCCCATACACAGCATGCACTGTGTAAATGTTTCTAAATTTGAGGTCTGATTTAGAAACGACAATTATGAGAAGAATTGCAAAGATATTATAGTAAAGCAGCAGGTTTTTGAAAAAACTTCGAAGATTCATTTCTCAAGAGTCTGTGATACCAAAACTGGTTGATATCATTTACTCATGCTTACTTGCTTGTTTAAATAGAAAACTAAGTAGGCTGACTAGAGAGGATCACATATTTCTACTAATAACAGGTCCATCCTACACTCTTATTTTTTCTAGTTTAAAGGGAATTACAGGATCCTAGTTTAAAGTTTTCTTTAATGTGACACAGTGGACGAGCTATTCAGTAAACTTTACTAACTCTTAAAGCAATAAACGAGCAGACTACTTTCCTGTCGCTGGAAGGAGAACAGCATTCCCAGTATTCTAGGATGCAGTCACCACGGACACTGACACAACATCTGGGCTTCGACAACTACTACTAATACCTACACCTTTTTTCTTTCTATGATTTTGACTCTGACTGTGGCCTTTTTTATCAGAGGATTTTTTATCGGAGGCTTCCCCTGCAGATGAGGTGTGATGGGGACTATGGGCTACCTGAAGGGTTGGGCGAGGTGGAAACTCGTACTCTGGAGAGCAGTCACCCGACTCGTAAACTTCATACACGATTGGAATCTCCAGACACTGAAAAAGTCAATGATACTTATGTAAACAAACACCATAACACATGGCAGTAATATAAATTCATAACCTATATGAAGGGAGTAATAGTAATAGCTAAACATGAGAAAGGTTCAGAAGTAACATGAAGGTTTTGATCTCTCTTAAAGCATTGCATTATCACAGAATAGAAAAAAATGAAAATTTCTTCAATCTGAAAAAATAAGCAAACCTACTGAAGAGGTTAAAAAAATGTTGCCTACAACTAGCAGCTTCTGTACTTATGGAAGTGGCCCTGTTTGTTTTTAGAGTCTTAAGGGAAGCATACTGAATGCAGGAGGAAATTCACATTCTTAAGAGAGTGGGAAGGACTGCCTCTTAAAATATGTTCCTCCATACCCATGGTTTTAACTGTGCAAGATTATTTTCTTAAATAATGTACACTTTCCTTCATTTTCCTTTATTATGGTAAAAATTCCATCACAGCCGACCTTTAGATCACCAATCTCATCCACATTCACTCCTTACATCAGTTAATTAACATGCAGAATGACTCCAGCAATACCCCAATAATTTACCTTATGCCTCCTCCCTTCATTTGTGGTCCCTAAAACATAATGCACAACTACACTCTAGGAGATACCAGGAAAACTGATCTAAACCTACTGGGCATAACCATCTACGCTTGGCCAAAGAAAATGAATATTAGTCTATTTGCCTAGACTGTAACAAACAAATACATACTATAAAGCATATATTTTCTTTTTCCTTTCTTTCTACTGGTTACATCCTAAGTAAATCCTGAACATGGCATTCCTCAATTCTTTAGCTTTTTTGGAAAAAAAAAAGATATAATTTAATATAGTTACATATGGATACTCTGACCTGTGGCAACCCCCACTGGCATGCGCATTTTCCATTAACCTCTTGCACAGTAAAACTGTTTACTGCTTAACCAAGCTTATCTCCCAGAAACAATTATACTTCATGAACTCCACAAGCTTTCATCCCTTCTTGCACCTTCACCTACTGGTCCATTAAGCTTGTTACACACTAGTTTGTCTTTATGACAAATGCAAGTTGCTCACAATTCTGTGATGCTCAAAGGTTCAACCAAGTGTAACTGTCTAATTCTATAAAACGAGGAAGGAGTTCTACACTCAAGGAATCCCATCTCTGAAATTATTTTCCTACCACTAAATTTCTTAATTTTTGTATGCTGTCTGTATTCACAGTCTCCTCATTAGTTTGGTCCATCATCAAACAATATATCACTTGAGGAACTACTTCACATCCTCTCTATAATGTTTCTCACTTACTTTTTTACTGAGACCTTCTGTCGATCTTCCTTTGCCAGTCTCAAAGAACTACTTTCAAGACTGTCAATTTCATTCAGAAACCTATTAGTTGTTCTCAAGTCTTCCCTCTTTCTTGTCTTTTCCATTGTAAGCATATTCATAGCCTCAGAGTAAATCAACCCCTTTATCTCCAATGCCACCACTAATGCCCTCTGTGGGACTATCAGATATCATACTTCTTAAGATGAGTATCCAAACTTGAGATGCATACCCTAACACATATTGTTAAATAGTTTACTGTACCTTTCCTTTTCTATATACTGAATTGCAATTCAAAATTAAACAACATAATTTGTTCTTTTAACGATCCTCCTAATGTGGTGTTCATGCGATAGGCTGGGAAATGTGGAGTTCATATGATAGGTTGGGTAATACAGTACATCAAACTCTAAGTCCATTTTGGACATGGATTTGTGTAGTTTGTCTTCAATCAACAGTGCACTAGAGTTGCCCTCTGCCAGTGGCCTGTTAAGGGTGAGGAACTTAAGGCTAAGAAACGGCACTAGAGCTCATTAACTTATGGAGACTCTATTGCTGTGGCCAAACACTGGAGAGGGTTCCAGGAGGGAATAGGCATCAGAGATATAGATAGATAGATAGATAATTTTCAACAAGGTTATGGTCGTACTTAACTAGACCTCCTTCCACTCTAGCAGTTTCACTTGCCACTGGCAACTCTACAGTGGGTTAATGTGATATCTACTTCTTTTCCTGAACTACTAAGATTTGGAATTATTTAGTTTCTCCATGTATTTCCTAACAGCTGAAAAACTGCCCCTTATGAAAAGGTAGATTTCCCACTTCTCACAAAACTCTTCAATTATATTTCCTCTTCTTTCTTTTCTTCTGTATCTTTTTAGCCCTTGTTATGTTTCACTTAAGGCCTGGCTTCACTGAGGATTTTCATCCATAACTGGAAATTTGGACAAAAAAAAAAAGAATATTCTGATAATGATGTTACATTAAAAAACAAGTCAAAACATTATAAATCACACAATGATTATAATCACTGCTGTTGTCAAGAATATATCTGATAACAAACATCAATGACATCATTACATACAAGATTTTAATGTGATTGCAGGAGAACTATGCTGAAAATCTGAAACATAAAGAACCACCTAGAGAGTCTGAACTGTGACTGATGCAGTTCCAAAAATGCAATAATCATAACCATGAAATAAGTTAAAATGAAAAAGAATGTTAAATGGATCTCAGTGGGTTTGTAATTAATTATCCCCCCCTGTATGGAGACAGAATGATCTTTACTACGTATGATTTTACATTACAATAAAGAGTTGAGCAAGTTTATAACTTACTGGAATTTCTGCTACATTTTCCTGTTTAGAGTATTTGAAGAGTATAACATGAGCTGTAGCTCCTGCAACACAAAGCAACCGAGACTCTGGGCAAAGGAATATATGCTGGATTGCAAAAGGATCCTCGTCCCCATCAATACTTCGTGTTCTTGGCTTTTCAAACACTTTTGCTGTTTTGAGTTTGTAAAGAATTTGTAACCTAACAGAAGAAGCATCCCAAAACTTAATACTGCCATCAGCATGCCTGTAAATATAATTTTTCAATTAATCAACTTCACTATCCATATCCAATGTAAAGTTTTTCATGCTTAATTAAAGTGATTCATGCAAAATTTCTTAATACATATAACTGTCATCCTATTTCTCCACATCCATCAGTACTTACACCTCTCTACACACAAACTGTTCTTCCCTCATCTAAATGATGGTAATTTCTATGGATATTTGATGAAATCAAAGATTAGCTGGGAACTGTCAGCTGTTGATAATAGCAGTGAACCATGCACAGCTAACTGATGATTAGAGCAATTACGAGGTTAATAATACAGAACAATAAAAAAAAGTATGAAATCTAAACTCCTTTAGAAAATAACACCCAAATCTCCTTGATACATTAATCAGAACAAAACTTATCATAAGATAGGGTAGGAATAACATTCTCATAGGAATCTCAGACTTCTTGGATGAAAAAAGAAATGTGAAAATCTCATTATTCTTAGCTCACAGTGCCTATGAAACTCTTGAAAAAAAATCTTTAAAGCATTAGCAAAATGTAAATAGATTTCTTTAAAACCTGTCCCTTTTCCTTTTTTTGTGAATCTTGTGTCTATCTATCTATCTATCTCTTCTCATTACTCCATTCTTACCTTAATAAAGTGGACAGTTACGTACAGCCTCTAAACATCACTTACACACGCCTTCAATCTATGACCAATGTGTTACAGTGCAATGAACTTATGTACTTACAAAGTGAATCTGGAGACAAGAATCTAAAACAATAAGGGCTAAAAAGAGATTAGAATATTGGCAAGAAGCACTGCAAATACTTCTTAAACCAACCCTGGTGTAAAGCATATCCACATTAAGCCTAAACTATGCTAACCTGTTATATCTGATATGAGAAATTTTCAAACATACGATATAAGATGGCTTGACTTAAACTGTAGTGAACAGTATGTAAATTGATACTCATGTCATAAGTAGTACTCTGTAGACGAAATAAGAACTTGTTTGGGGAATAACCACACATTCTTTTATTCTGGAGATATCAAAACACCTATTTTCAGAAAGCTGAAAAACATATTGCATTTTAACACTGATAAAGCCATCAAAATACCGAGGCATATTGACATAAAATTTTCACAATATCCTGCTTGTGACAGGTGTTTGTTAAAGTGTTACTTTTCAGCCCACACAAATAAAAGGGATGAAAGTAAGAATAGCATATGAAATTACCTCTTATGGGTGTGATAACCACTGCCTAAGGCAAAATCCATGTAACCAAAAAAACATTATCTTACCTATCTCTGCCAATCACTCTCCATATTTTCAGAAATTATAAAAAGATTAGTGTAGCAACAGGCACCATTCAGCATGACTGTAATTGCATTTACAAATTAATATGATAATTCTAGTTATTACTATGTTATAGCTTCTTGTATAACATAGGAGGAGGGAATGACATCTGCCATTATCACTTGTTAAATCATTCACTAAGCTGATTCACCTCTGCCTGGGGATCCCTACTTCATTGTGAATGTTGATGATGGCCAATGACCTGAGAGTACTAGGAATTACACTCAGTATCAGCTTCTGATCTCCATGCAGAACTGATTTTTTTTTCATGCTGAGTTACAATTAACTGTTCACTCGAATTTGGACCTCTCAGTGAAAGAAGTGATAACCAACACTGATGGGAGACTACTTGCAAGCCAAATCTACGGCAAGTTTTTGGAGATGCTGCTGAAGCAGAAGAATTAGATATGATCTTCAGTCTTGGCTAATTGCTCAAAAGACCATCAACTCTTTTCCAAACTCTTTTAAAACTTTCCACCAAGTCATAAGTAGCCAAGGAAAGCCACCAAACATGGTATGGGAAAAGAGCACTGTGCAGCATTCTATTAAACATATACCCCACTTCAGTACTTCAACTACAAATGATTCCATGCAATATTTAGCAACGCAAGGAAAAGGTCAGAACTGTAATGTGCTGATGTTTGAAAGAGGAGCTGGTATCATGAAGGTTGAAGGTTTAAAACTACTCTTACAATCTATTTATATAACTTGGAACTTAACTAATAACTCGTTCCCTGACATCCAGGAGTGGATACCGATCATCACAATTCAGCATTCCCTTGGAAAGAAAGTCCAGCTACATGAGTTTTAAGTCATGCCTAAGAACTAATTCTCACATCTTTACTGCTACAACCATGAATGTATCTTTACATTATTATGCTCCACACTCATGTTTCACTCACTTACAATACTGCTAACATTATGTCTCATTCCAAAATCTTTCATTTTCAATAGTAGGAATTTTCAAAATGTTCATGTTCAGAGCAAAGAAAAACTTAACTGTACAGAGTAATATCACAAATGACCATTACATGGGAAGAAGCATTTAAAGTAAAACCTTCAGTTATAAACTTCAAATTACCAAATTTCATGAGAAAACCATTTACCTTTTGAATGTGGAATACTCCAACACTGCTGCAGTGTAAGAGTATGAATGGAAACAAATACTTCGCAATTCCAAAAGCCACATAAATCAGCTTATCATGGGCGAAGCTGTGAGTTCTTAGCTTTTCAATTACTACTAACTAAAATGACAAATAAAGTCTAAAGGCTTCCATGTAAATTCACCTTCACCAAAAATTTCTGGATGATCATTTTTTTCCCCCAAAATTTTTTCATCACTTGAAGGTTTTACTGCACTTTTGAGCTACAGCTCTTGCAACTTTTTTTCAAGAACACTCAAATCAAAATAACTACTCTTTTATTCAAACACTTATAATTCAAACAGTTCCATAGGATATGTACGTAATCACTGCATTTCCTCCTGTTGCATTATTTCATATATTAGAAATATACCATCAGACATGCAGTACTCTCATAAGCTCATTACAAATCTACAAAGATAATATATAATTCTGTGATTACTGATTATGGCATTATGATCATTTCAGGTTAAGTTCTTACTTATATTGTACATTTGTTCCTTACCCTGTAATGATCATCTCTGCATAGCTACACGATGTCGTACCCCATTTTCCACCACAAATGGGCCATTCTCTTTCACTAAACCCTTGCCGTTTTTGACCCCGGGCACCAACACAATAAAATGCTGGGATGAGGTCTGCAGGACAGTCAGCTAAGTACGTACAACAGGTGACAGGTGATTCATGTAGGTCCATTGAGTAGGGATTCTCAAAACATGGGTAACCTTGAGTTAGTAAGTCCACTACAACCAGATCATTGTGAAGCAACACCACCAGGGCATATGGATCTGCAAAGTCTGCAAAGTTTCTCATCTAAGTTACTTCAGGCACAAACATTATCATTACAACAACATAAACAACATAAACTTCTAACACTTGATTAAACAAATCACAAAATGAACTTTCCTTGACTTCTTGAACTTTTCTTGACTTATAAATTGTATGGATGAATCAATTACATTAATTACATGAATTTTCTTTGAAAAAGTGCAATTTGCATATACCAACATATATGACATAAGTATGCTTTTTCTCTTCTAATTATATATATTATAAAGAGCAAATACAGAATATACTTTTTAACAATTGTGCCTGCTTATTTGTCCAGTGTCAAATCTATGCAATCAAGAGAATTCTTACTCTTTAGGGAATACATCAAAACATGATGAAAGATATATGAAAAAACAGGAATTACAGAACTTGCTCTAAAATGAAAAAAATCACTGTGTTGTGATTGGATTCTATCCCCAAATATCAAACAACTGTATCAAAAATTTTCATATATGTATCATACATGTTCTTCGAATCAACATATAACAAAATTTCTGAATACAACAATAGATGATGTCAAAAACTGAAGGTACTGATAATACAGTATAATAAGGTAAAAAATAAATTCATCTCTATGAGCAGTGTTCTCCCACTTTCATTTTCATAGTACACACGACTACCTTTGATCCAATTAATCAAAAACCTCATCCAATCTGATGTAATGGCAACTCAGCAATAAACATTCAACAGGACAACAGCTTTGGAAGTATAAAATAACAGTCAATCACAAAAGTAATGAACAAAAATAAACTTGACATATTTTAATGTTAAGTTACCTGTTTCTTTGTAACATATGCTGCTTAACACACATTTCTCTATAATACAGTGACAGCATGATAGAAGTCTGAAGTACAAGTGGCAACAAAGTCATGAAGCCCCTCATCACCTGTATTCCTATTTGTAAGATGTAAATATCTTAAATGCTGGATAAATTTGATCTAAAAAAAAAAATGGCCAAAACTCACATATGTTTCTCATATTATTCTAATAATGAGAATTTTCATTGTTGGCTGAATCATTTCACAATTCTATGGTAAAATCCATACGGTTGGTTATGTTTTGAAACACTTGTTACATCATAGTACCCCCATTCTTCCACTACATATACAAAACTCATTCCGTGTAATTCAGCTGCAATAAATCAATTCCATAAAACAAATGCTCTATTACTCCCCAAGCAATATGTATGGGGGAAAATTTCTATCTTTCATGTTAGCTATAAAAGATAAACACACATACACACACACACAGTTTCAATATTTTCTAATCCTTTACTCAATAAACCAACTGTAATTAACATGCACATAAACTCAAATCCTATCAATTCTTCCAACTATCACTGAAATATCTCCCCTTATCATATCATATCACCTGCTTAACTGGCCTCTATATGTCTCTTTTTCTCTTCCTAATCTCTTTTCACTACTTAAGCTGCTGAGGATACTTACAGTCTCATCACATCTTAATATCAAAATACCTGCAGAGTACACCAACTTCACATGCATGATAGTTTTACCAACATGCAGAATACCTGAAATTATGAGTGTTGTTCTGGTTTTCATCATGACAATGTGATTACTTGTATAACAAGTATGGCTTATGAGAAGATCCTGCAATTACGGCCTTGAGTTAAAAGTTGAAAATAATTATCACACAGACACGGTATACTGAACCATGAAGTTTCATGTATAGTGAATTTGCATGAAACTATTCATTACTCTTACATAAAATTCAGCATTAAATTTCACTGATAATCTTGAAGTTTAATGTTATTTGATTAAACATAATCCTACAAGAACAAAAAAAAAAATCTGTTGTAAGACATGATATCTCAAATAAATCCTTTTCCAAATATGATTATCCCTGAAATTTCATCAAATTTTCTTGAAAGATGCACCTTTTTTGACTGTGTCCTCCAACTGTGTCCTTCCACTCTTCCTCTTTACCTTTTAGTCATCCTCTCTGCAGCCATTCTTTCTATGTGCCAGTGCTCTGTCTTTAATTCACTCAAAATTCTCTTAATCACTGTACCTAATTGATATCTTTATTTCATTCCTTATTCACTAACCTTATATCCAATTTCACGAAAATCCATCTCAAAAGTCCAAAATCCTCATCATAAATGATGACTCAAATATTTCAATACATCCTCTATGGTTTACACAATTCTCCTCTGCGGTATTCTAACTTCTGTTCAACAATTCATACAAACAGCCGTGTAATAAAATTTTTTTTAAAGAGTAACTCTAGCTCTCAGTTTCTGTAGAACTTTTTTGGAATCTCTTGATCTTTAAAAACAATAAATGAAACCCTTGTATATGAATTATGTAATTATGCTCATAAAGCCATGTAGGATATCTGAAAGAGGATACCATATTGGCAGGGGACACAACATGAAAGACTGGCACCTGGTCATAAAATAATAACTGAATATCACAGTAAAAGTAGCAAAGACTGTTATTACTTGTCAGAAAATCTGGTTAAACATGACATACCACTTGCATATGGAGTTTCACACAGGGTAGTAAAGTCTATAACATTATGTTCCATCTCAAGTACAGTAGTGGTCTTGCCATGGATGACAGTTATACTTGGCGTCCTTCCTGCTTTATCATTCGTTAGCCCACCCGAGAATATGACAAATGACTCCCTGGAAAAGACAAGGTTTTGATCAAATGAAATGAAAATCAGAAAATCACTGGTCATTAAGGTACACAAAGATGATGCTGTATTATATTCCATCTTCCATTTTATTTCACTTTATCACAGCTGTCCAAATTTTAACACAAAACATGATTATCACAAAGTGGTGCGAGACCACAAAAATGAGTGAAGTTAAAATCATATTATTCTGACAGAAATGAAAACTGGTCTTAAAGCAAGATAGATGTTTAAGATAAATTTACAACTAAAAATCAGTGCATATTCAGAATCATAATGTCAGTATCCTACTAAATTCACTGAATCACACATCAGCACATAAATAAGTATATGTAAGTGTTATCAGACTCCTCCTATATGTGGTTACATTATGATAAGGCTGTAACACCGAGAATACCGCCTCATCAGAGGGGTCTATCATTTTCCTGTACTGGAAGGAATGCAGCCGTTGAGCTACAGGAGCTCCTGGAAATGTGTCCTTGGGCAAAATATATGTATTTCTTTTGTATGCATATATACAAAGATATATGTGTTCTTTCATCCTTATCCCTTGGGACTGGGGAGAAAGAATACTTCCCATATATCTTTTGCATGTCATAGAAGGTGAATAAGTGGGATGGAAGTTGGGGCTGGAAATCTTCCCTTTCTGTGTTACCTTTAAAAAAAAGGAACAGAGGAAAGAGCCAAACAAGTATTTTTTATTCACCAAGGCTAAGTTATCTGTTCTGGATTCTACCTTGCTCACTCAGAAAATAACATGTATGAAAGGAAAAATATATAGGTGGTACTGGACTCGACGTGCTTGAGGTCACATTGCGAGTGAAAAGTTACCTTTGATGAGACTGTAATGTTGTCATTTGACAAAGCAAACTACAGCCTCGCCATACAGCTTTTTTCTTCAGAGGAGTCCGTCCTGTCCATGCTGTTAAGTGTAGCTCAACTATGGAGCTGTAGAAGCCTAAGAAAAAGGACTATTTCTGGAATGGATCCTGGGGTAACACCAGGACCCTTTCTGGAAGGAGTCCTGAGGGTAATAATTAAACAATTATAATGATATTTATATGTAGAACCTTCGTGGTCACTAATGTATTCTCACATCTCTCAACCTTACTTCATGATTGGGCTTAAAATCTGTGATCATCTGTATTAGTCAACCATGTTTATTTAATTCCTGCTATGCCATGACTTACACATACTTGATGATGCCTTCTTTATTTTCTTTTTTGGGAAAAATAACATTTGAAATTTGATGTATTATCAGCTTCCTAACCACTCTCACTGTTACGAAAGTTGAGCACCTGAGTTGACACCTTGTACTGAACATTAATCCCTATCTTATTATATTTGGGTCTTGTATTTAGAAAAGTACATTATTTCAACTGCTTTGATATTCTCATTGGTGATGCAGAATTTATAATACTGGTCGGAAAAAGTTTATCAAGGCTCTGTACTGTATTTTTGTAAGTAGGACCCTAGCAAATCTACTGTCCTGCTGCTATAGCTGAGACTGTAAGTAGTGTCCATGTTTGTCATTTGCCTAAAGAGTCACATATGGCTTGTATTGACTTGGGCTCTAGACTTTATGGACTTGTTCAGTCTTGTGTGTTCAAATAAGCTGTAGCATTGTAGATACATGCATTTGATTAAGATTTCACAAGGATTTTATATTGTTGTAGTATAATAGTCGTATATGTACTAAAGGCTAACACATTACCTTTCAATAGCTGGAGGTGGATTTAATATCATTATCCTTAGACATATACAGTTGAGTGACGGTTAAACCCAGTGTTATATTTTGTTTATTTCTGAGTAAATATTTTCCAGTTGTCTGTAAGGTTCAGATTACCATAATGTTTAGATAAATCTTTGAGCTTCATTTGTAAAATGCTACAGTTCCATGGCAAGAGTGAGACAAAAGTTAGTTTCCCAACTTGAGGAAGTGGCAGTTGGTGCTGCTCGTTGGCTAGGAAACGATAGAGAAGGGCAGCTGATGCTATGTTCCTTGAATGACGTGAGAGGCAGAGTCCTCTATTACTTGAATACGTAGAAAAAGACAGCTTCATTTATTCTGGCTAGAGGCAGCATTTTGTGTCCTTTGCTTTGGGAGAGGCACTGCTGCTGTTCAAAGAGAGGAGGGGGCTGACTGATGCTCTTCCCTAGCCAGAAAGAAAGGCACCTGTTGCTGTTCCTTGGCTAGAAAAGCAACTGCATCTGTTTCATAGCTAGAGAGCGAGCAGCAACTGCTATTTCGTAGGACATAACCAGATATCTACCAGAGGTAAGGACCATCTGGTCACAATACCAAATTAGAGAGGAAGGGAGTATACAAGCTGCTACATTTTATGATGGCTGAATGATTGGTACCTTTCTGCATTTGTAGTGAGATTCTGCCATAGTTTGTTATTGCTCTGTAATACTCACATTGTATTATAGAATTAAGTGGAACATGTAAAGTGCTAACCATGTTTGAAGATCATGAAAGATGAAATGTAGAAGCAGAATGTAGGTAAAAATCCTTGAACGTGGTGCTCAGATGCTCCAACAGAAACACACACAGATCAAGAAACTTTTTTTTATTTGATCAGCAAATTGGTGAGCACATGTTGCAGTTATGAGTGGAACCAAGTAGCAAAATTATGACGGGATGATGCATTGCAACTTCCACATTACAAATTACTTCATAGCTCTCACGCCTTTTGGCAATTTTTTATGTGCAGTGAAGGGAAATGGTTAATAATTACAGTTCAAGACCATTGATATCCAAAGGAATGAATGTTACTTGTAAGCATTTTATCATCTGTAAGAGGACAGCACAAGGTTACATTCTTGAGCTGTTACATATGGCAGCCATTGTCTGTTTAGATTCACATTTGGTTGTTAAATTATTCTGAGGATATCTTGAATTTTGCGGTGCATGTTAGATGTATCCAAGAATATCTTTTTTGATAATCTGCCCCCTCATACTTTGTTGTGGTTGAAAATGGTGATGAGCATTTTCCAGAGTATAACAAGAACAGATTTTGAGTGATTTAGCAGCCTGTTGATATATTACGAAGTGCATTTTTGGCATCTCATCTCTGCCATGGGCTGAAAAGATCTGTTGTGGAAACATTATGAAAAGACCATGCATATTCTTCTCTAGACTTTCTGAATACATTAGTGTGATCTTTTGTTTCTTCAAATGTACCTTCCAGAGCACAAAGGGGATAGCTACAATGTTTGTGACTTTGCATACCGTACAATGAGAATGCTGTATGCTTGAAAGAGCGATGTAGACGTCAGAATCTTATGTATTGTATCTTTGATAATGCTTCTGTTAATTTTGGCATTAAGAAATAAAAGTGTCCATTCAGTAAGTTTTTACCAATATGCATGGAGAGGTGGTATTCCTTCAGGAATATTCATAAGACATGGCTGATGTACTCAGAAAGATAACTGTAGCCAAGGATGAGTGCTTATCCCCATAATTTTTTAGAAATAATGTGAGGTAGATGGTTACATTTATCTATGTGGACAACAGTGAGGGGCAAAGCCACCTTTACTTAGTACAAAATAATTTCATTACTTTTTTATTTTAAATTCAAGAAAAAAAAACAAGCTGCAAGTGAGAGTTTTTAATTTTTATCTCATATGCAGCCCAGCCAAGTACTATCACTTAATTCAAGGGACCATATGCTAAATAATTAAGCGTGCATCATTTCCTGTTATCTCTGTAAAACAGGCATGCACCTTTATGCAAAAACAATTTGCCTGAATAAGACCAATGGCAAAGTATTGGACAATTATACATTAAGACTAAGAATTGGCAAAAATTTGGGCAGTTATCCTTTAGTCTAAAGATCACATTTTAAATGGAATTATTTGATAGATAATGATGAAAGTTGACAAGCATGCCTCTAGCCTTCTACAAGGATTTCGTTTCGTTTCTTTCTTGCATGTGTGTTGTCAATAAAGGTTGTTAGTCTGCCGTGCATGCCAGTTATCTTGGTAAGATTTATGTTCATGTAACTCCTGCTGCCTGAATCATCACTGTTTGTCATATTAAGTTTACTTTTTTTTTTTACTACTCGAATGAGAAGTTAGCGAGTTGGATGTCCAGGAGGGTGAGTGACCAGCTCTGAATACATTGTTAATGTGTTCTCAGTGCACTACGTCACAGTGCCATGAGACTTGATATATGTAGTGCAGCACATCAGTACACTAGCCATGGTAATCCATTCAAAATATACTGGAAGAATCCTCTCCCTGAAGTTTAATTTTCTAATGTCATCAGTGATGATTAGCGAATCAGAGTATAGATGGATGCCATCTTTATTGTTGGTGCTGCTTTTAATTCATTAAAGTTGGGTGTGGTGAAAGAGAAACCTTAATTCTCATTTTTACTTGACATTTTAGAATTTGTTAGAGAGACAGTTGTGGATGAGTTGTAGAAACTTTAAAGTATGAATAAAGAAATGGCCGTACATTAATAGAATGGCCATACTTTAATATTTTGTGTCTGCATCTGAATCTTAAGAAAAGTCTACTAGTAAACATTGTGACAGCAGGGAGTGATATGGTAGCCTATTTGTACAAATGCTCAACGACTTTTTGGAAGTCTGTGGATATAATTACCACTATTTCTAATATGTAATGTACTAGTAAAATGGGGCAATTAGTGCAATGTCCACATGTATGACAGTTTATGCGAAAGGATAATCCTGCCCATTGATGAAATAAGTACTGTGTTGTCACACATGAAATAGGTACTGTGTCATATAAGGCATAGTTTTAGTTACTTAGCATCTGATGTACTTGGCTGCGGCAAACTCACCTACAAACTATTGCTAAGCAAATATTACCTGTATATCCTAATTCTTTAAATACAACAAATAATTTGCCACAAGATTGATGTATTAATTTCCTTTAATAAGTAAGTACTTAATTATTCTATTATCTTTAGAAGGACAAATTAACCTAAGACTGGTTTGTGGCTAAAGGTGTTTGAAAATTTATATTTTCTTTGCAATAGATATTATACATAATCATATGAAGTGTCTCATGAGAACCTCAAAATGTTTTATTTTCATATCAACGATGACAGACCGCATGCGTTATTTTTGTATTATGGCTCGACTCTGAATTTATACAGTATCTAAAATTATTGTTGCCCAAAATTTTGTTTTATGTTGAAAAATGAATGTATGTTTTTGGTATACTAATATGGCAGAGTGGGGCCTCAAAGCTGAAGGAGCCCCATGAAAGGGATCTTGGGATTTTATGATAATGAAAATAATAATAATAATGATGATTATTATAGTGATAATCTATTGTGCAGGATCAGAATGATGGTAAGTAGTAGTTTGTAGGCAGCCACCAACCTGGAAGGTATATTACCGGTACTACTCGCCAGGATATTAGTGTCGGCTTTGTAGTGAACCAGCTCTCCAGCGGTTGTCAGGTTGCACTCCTCTGACCCATATAGCTGTCTTCTTTCTGCCTCACCCACACATGGGCTGGTGACATTCTGTCCACAATCATTCAATCCCTTTTTGTCACATATAAGTTTTGAAAACACAACTCACACTACTCATTTCCTCGTAACCCTAGAGTTTCCTGCAGTGAGCGCTATGTACTAACCCTGCCAGTAGGCAAAATGGTAGTAGCGGTAGATAAAAGAAGTAGATAGGAATATTAGACAGTAGCATTAGGTAGAAGTAGTTTGTGTGAGCATTAGGTAGAATTAGTAATTAAGAACATTAGGTAGAAGCCTCTGGAAACACTGCACTAGAGTTGCCCTCAGCCAGTGATGGGCTGTTAAGGGTGAGGTGCTACAGGCTAATAAGTAGCACTGGAGTTCACCAGTTATGGAGAAACTTTTGCTGTGACCACCTCCTTCAGGGGAGTTCCAGGAGGGAACAGGCAATAGAAATAGATTGATCAGAATGATTTCCACAATTTTCATCTGTAAGAACTGTCAATATGCCTTTATAAAGGAAAATGATACACACTGCAAGTGATTTCTTTATAAAAGAAAATAAAATAATACAGATACGAACAAATTAACAGCATTCACAAGTCAACAACAAACATTGTCACAAACGTACAACACCAGCCTCAGCCGTTACCACATGGACCAACACAAAATATTATGCATCTCATTATAATACAAGTTAACCCCTTTAGTACGTTGAAACTGCCTTTAGGAGTGTGGCTTAGCATTTAATCCGATCATTAATGATCAAGGGATTAAGTGACAAAGAGAAAATACTGATTAGCAAACTCATCTGTGGATTCCTGTAAAACTTCGATGTTAATGTTAAAAATACAGCATTAACGTTCATGCAGTGTCAGTGATTTTGTAACTAATTTGTGCATACAGATGGTAAAAGCACGCCTCTTGAGTTACCTAATTCCTCATGAAATCAAGCAAGAAAATTATGCAAAAGATATATGATGCTGGTGTGAGACAAATTAAAAGAATGACGTCAAAATTTTACACTTTGAAGACTGAGCTGTGATACCATTCCATGTGCCAACTGTCATTTAAAACTGTATCACCAGGTTACTGTGTTGATAAGTTTTCCGGTCGTACTTTGATGTGTTGAAAAAAAGATTGACTTCTAGTCTGCTCAGTGATAATTCTGCTTGTTTGGTAGAGGATTCTAGCCAATTATAATTTTCTTCCTGGTTTGTCAGTAATTTATTGCATAAGCTTTGTTCTCTGTATATCTTTTAATTGTTTTATGCTTGATCCAGATGGAAATGTGCATTAGGTATGACTGGCCAAATTATTATATTATTGAGTACTGTTATATTACCTATTCCTAAATTAATTCCTAGTAACATAGGCTGGATCAGGTATGCCCAGCCTCTTAATTAGTTAATTATAATATCAATAATAATAATGATAGTGATATTGATAATAATAATAATGATAATAATAATAATAATGATAATGAAAATAATAATATGATAATAACAAAAATAATGATATGATAATAATGATGCTAATGATTGTAACCTCTGCTTTTATTTTGAGGACAGCAATATATGTAGAGTCCTGCTTAAACAATTTCCTATGGTTTTTAAATTTGTATGGTGTGATCTGAAATTTGTT
>JAUUDW010039956.1:0-16877 GCA_032361385.1 Panulirus guttatus
ATACCCTTGCCTGAGCCGGGTACCCATTTTATCGACCAATCCCTAAGGGGTGGATGAACAGCTGGGTTGACTGTAGATCGACTACCGAAACCAGGATTCGAACCTATGCCATGCTCGACCCTGGGCGGCCCGTGAATGCGTCACGGTCAGGGACACTGCTGACTTTTTGAATAACTGTGTATAATTTTCCTCAACATGACATGTTACCGAGAAGTCTTTGCCTGGTGGCTTTACGAACAGACCCGGAATTGCGATGCGTTGGTTCTGCATGAAAATCACAATGTTTTTCTCCGGTTTATGTATGAAATAAGCCGTTGCCGACCTTTCCAGCAAACAAAACAGGCGGTACTACATGGCGAAAAAGGTCTGGCTCAGTCCCGCCCGCATCAACGACACGACAGAAAGGAGAGAGAGAGGAGGAAGCTAAGAGGAGGAGCTTTCCCTCGAGGGCTCGGCCTCGTCTGTTCCTCCCTGTGTAAGGACAGCGGGTTATGGAGGGAGACGCAGCTGACTTAGCAGCACAACTGAGTCTCCATGACGAGTCTCCTTCTCCATTCTGTTGCCGCTGTATAACTCGAGGAAGAAGCGCGTCGTTCTCACACGTCCAGCTTCCGGAGTCTTCAGGGTGTAGTGACGTGCTAATGGGGAGGGATGGGGACGGCTTGCCAGTGGGGAGGGGTGGGGATGGCTTGATAATTGGGAGGACAGCGTCACCATCATCATCAGCTAATGTTAGCGACAGGTGAGCAGCGTGGTCTAAACCGGTCAAGCCCCATTAGGCTCACATAACTAGCAGAGAGCATTTCACATAACCTAACTGTTCACACTGTGAGACGAAGGGTATTCGATTACTTAAAGTATTCGAATAGTCATTTCCCTATTAGGGGCGATCATAGCCTAGCAGTAGCGCTCCCGCCTGCCACGCTAAGGTTCCGGTTTCGATCCTGACTGTTCGAGATTTGCATGTTAGGGAGGTAAATACAAGAGTTTTGGAGAGAGGGGCGAGTATGCAATCTGTTAGGGATGAGAGAGCCTGGGAAGTAAGTCAATTGTTTATCGCCGATGATACAGCGCTGGCGTTTGATTCGAGTGAGAAACTGCAGATGTTGGTGACTGAGTTTGGAAAAGTGCGTGAAAGGAGAAAACTGAGACTAAATGAGAAAAAGAGCAAGGTTATTAGGTTCAGCACGGTTGAGAGACAAGTTAGTTGGGATGTGAGTTTGAATGGAGAAAAATTGGAGGAAGTGAAGTGTTTTAGATATTTGGGAGTGGACTTGGCAGCAAATGGAACCATGGAAGCGGAAGTCAGTCATAGGGTGGGTGAGGGGGTGAAGGTTATAGGAGCGATGAAGAATGTGTGGAAAGAGAGAGCATTATCTTGGAGGGCAAAAATGGGTATTTTTGAAGGAACAGTGGTTCCAACAATATTATATGGTTGCAAAGCATGGGCTGTAATTAGAGTTGTATGGAGGAGGGTGGATGTGATGGAAATTAGATTTTTGAGGACAATATGTGGTGTGAAAGTGTTTGATTGGGTAAATAATGTAAGGGTAAGAGAGATGTGTGGTAATAAGAAGAATGTGGTTGAGAGAGCAGAAGAGGGTGTGTTGAAAAGGTTTGGACATATGGAATGAATGAGCAAGGAAAGGTTGCCAAAGAGGATATGTGTGTCAAAGGAGGAGGGAACAAGGAGAAGCGGGAGACCAAACTGGAGGCGGAAGGATGGAGTGAAAGGTATTTTGAGCGGTCGGGGCCTGAACATGCAGGAGTGTGAAAGGCATGCATGGAACAGAGTGAAATGGAATGTTGTGGTATATTGGCGTCGACGTGCTCTCAATAGACTGAACCAGGGCATGTGAAACGTCTGGGGTAAACCATAGTAAGGTTTGTGAGGCCTGGATGTGGATAGGGAGCTGTGGTTTCGGTGCATTATACATGACAGCTGGAGACTGCGTGTGAGTGAGTGTGGCCTTTTTCATCAGTTTCCTGGTGCAACCTCGCTTTTTTAGGAGGTGGCAATGGTATTTCCTGTGGGGAAGGGTGGCGTTAGGAATAGATGGAGGTGAGCAAGTATGAATATGTACATGTGTATATGTGTATATGCATTTGTGTGTATGTATATATGTATATATTGGTATGTATATGTATGTATTGTGCACATATGTGCATGTATGTATATATGTGTGTAAATGTGTGGATGTGTCTTTTTTTGTCTGTTTCCTGGTGCTACCTCACTGACGCGGGAAACAGTGATAAAGTATAATAAGTATGATATGAATATTTATACAGGTATGGACATAATTGTATATTTATATGTGAGTGAGTGGATGACTTTTTTTTCTTTTTTTTTTTTTTGTTTTGTCTGGTTCCTGGTGCTACCTCACTAACATAGGAAATGGCAACCAAGAATAATAATAATTAAAAACAAATGGATAGAGTGATAAGAGAATTGAAAACAAAACTAGGGAAAGAGCATTCAGAGATGGAGTGTTGTGGTGAGGCAAGATGGATAGTGGCAAGCCTGTTTGTGGATGATACTATGTTACTTTATGAGAGTCATGAGAAGTTGCAGAAGGTTGTAAAAGTGTTTTATGTTAAGTGCAAGTGTAGGCAATTGCAGGTAAATGCAAATATAAATAAAGTAATGGTGTTTGAAAGGAAACAGAGTGAAGGTATAGATTTTGCAAAACCCAAAGTGGCAAAGAAGGTTTACTGTTCTATGTTATAGATATATGGGGAAGAGACTAGAAGTAGTAAGAAAATTTAGGAGCTATCTTGTATAAGTTTGGTGATATTGGAGAGGTAAGGAATAGAGTAGTACAGGGTAGAAGAGTCACTGGGTCCCATAATAGAATAATGAAGGATGGAGGTGTAAGTATGGATGCGAGGAAAGGATTAAAGGGCAGCATAGTCCTCCTGGCTGTGACCTACATAACTGAAACATGGACGTGGAAAGAGTCACGGAGGTCAGGAATCCAGGCTGTGGAAATGAGCTATTTCATAGGAGCATGTGGTATGATTAGATGGAATAAATAAAACATGTTGGGGTGTTTAAAAAAGATGTGGTATGGCAGGGATTGCAAAGGGAATGAATTTTGGAGTAGCTGAGTGGGTAAAACATAATACTTTGAGATGGTTTGGGCATGTGGAAAAAATGCGAGATGGGGAGTCTGCAAGGAGAATGTATTATGGAACAAATGATGGATTGGTGTGAGAGGAAGACCACTTGTGACATGGGGAAATAAAGTGGATGAGCATTGGAGGGAGAGAAATGATGTAAGAAAGCGTGGAATGGTGTATGCGATGGAGGCATGTAAGGACAGGAATAACTGGAGACTTTTTTGCCTTGGCCATCCCCTTGATGGGAGTTCCCAGAGGGAATGGGCATCAGAGTTATAGATAAGATACATAGAGGTGCAAATTCTGAGCTAGAAGCAGCTGGGATGAACAGGGTTAATATCATCATCTCTGTAGCAGTCTCAGATAGACTGAGGGTGGGCCCGAACTAAGCGAGCTGTTACTAGTTCTTTGTTGGTAAGTTGTGTTGATATGATTAGAACAGTTATACCTTATTGTAGATGAACCACCAGATGAAGCTCTTTCAATTTCAGATGAGAGTTCAGAGTGGTTAAGTGGTTAGTGCAGTGCAAAGAAAGGCCATTGCTTCCATGCCAGAAATACTAGAGGTAGAAATGTCCTAACTCCTGATTTTCCTAAAGATTTCAAAAAGTGTTTCTCATTCTCATTTGACACCACTTTGGAGAGAAAATTATTTTTTATTTTCAAACCCTACATTTCTATACATATACTGTCTTTGGTAAGCTTAGTTTCCATGACTTCAAAAATATCAGGTGCTCTTTCCCTCATGCAATCCTTGAATTCCAGTTCTTTACCACCAACTATTAACCCATCAAAATTGAATACATTACTTGCTATCTGACATTACCTTCTCTTAACACTGCAGAGAGGGCAGGAGTGTCAGGTGATGGTAATATCATGTAGAAAGTAATTTATTCAAATGTTGAGGGGTAAATAGTTCATGATAAAGAGCTAGAATTTAAGAATCATTAGGAAAAATGCACCTAATATTTTTGGATTTGTAGAAACTCAGCTTACCAAAGAGATAAGCACTCACCTGCTCTGCACAGATAGTAAGAAAGAAAGAAGGTAAAGGAGGGGTAGCATTATCCTCCCTGATAAAGGAGAGCCTGAAGTTTTGAGAAATAGTGGAGGATGGGGCCATTGAGGCAATACATAATGGAAATAGTAATTGTAGGGAAGAAGCGCATTGTAGTGTTAACAGTATATAATCCTTCAAAGAATTGCAACAAACTGGAACAAATACACAATGCTAACAATGAGTGAACACTAAGGATGGTACATGAAGCAGTGCAACACACTTCTTGGAGATGGTAAAGCACTGATAATGGGAGATTTCAATTATAAAGAGACAAAAGGAGGAATTTAGAGTCTCATGGTCATAGGGAGTCATTGAGACACTTTTTTTAAACTGTATACAGGAAAATTTCCTATACCAGCAGGTCATGGATTACATTAGGATGAAAGAGACTGATAAACCACCATTTCATGACCATATCTTCTCTCATACTAGCATGGATATTGAAAACATTGTGTATGATACACCAGTTGCAAGAAGTTATCATGTAATAGTTAAGTTTGTATACATGGTAAAGAGGACATGAAAAGAGCAGAGGTGAGATTGGAAATAAAAAGGAGGTATGATTGTGGAGACTACACAAAAATCAATAATTTCCATGATGATATAGAATGGGAAATGGAAATCAGTAGCCAGGAACCAGGGTGTTGTGCTGAGAGATTCTATGAAATTTATATAAGATAGTAAAGGAATGCGTATCTAAAGCCTCATATACAAAGGAAATGGTAAGAAAGGGGAAGAAATAGTATAATATAAGATGTCATAGAGCAAAGGAGCTTCAGAATGTGTATTGGCAAAGATATACATGGCATGCCAGCCAACTAGCATTTGCAAGGTATAAAAAGCATGGAATGATACAGAAGAATAAGAAAAGAGGAACAAAGAAACTTTGAAAAGAATATTGTGGACATGGCAGCTGAGAATCCAAAATTATTCCATAGATTTATCAGTAAGCGAGTTTTCAATAAAGATGCAGCTACTCAGGGCCAGTTTTCAGTTAAGGAGCAGATCATCAGGGTAAGGGATTCAGAGGGAAAAATTATAGAGGATAATGTAAGGATTTGTAAGGAACTGAATAGCAAGTTGAAAAGTGTTTTGATATTGGAAGACACTATAGGACCAATACCAGTGAGATGGGATGGGGAGGAGCTTTTGGAAAATAAATTAATTAGCAGAATACTAAATAGACATGATCTATAGAAAGCCTATGATCCTTATGAAATTTCACCATATGTGCTAAAGAAGTGTGCAGATACGCTAGATAGATCACTTGAATTACTGTTTAAGATATCAATGGAGAGAGGCATAGTGCCAGGGGAATGGAAAAGGGCAAACATTATACCTATATATAAGAAAGGAAACCAGGAAACGGCGTTGACCTACAGACCAGTCACACTCACAAGTGTGGTATGTAAGCGTCTGGAAAAGATGATTAGAAAGCAAGTGGATGACATTCTATGGAGGAGAAATTTCCTAAGTTTCAGGGAAAGGAGATCATGTGTAAATAACCTCTCAGAGTTTTACATAGTGAGCTCAGTCCTGAACAGAAAAAACGGGAAAGCTGCATGGACTGTTTGCATCTGGACTGCCAAAAGGCATTTGACAGTGGACCATATTGGAGGCTGATCTTGGATCACCGAACTGGAATAAATGGGAAACCCTTTTGATGGATAGATGATTATCTCATTAGGAGGGAACAAAGGATGCATGTTTGAGGAGCCTTTTCCAATTGGATTGAAGTGACCAGCAGAGCACTTCAGGGTTTGGTTCTGGTACCATTACTCTTATTGACCTATATTAATCTCTTGCCTAATATGTTTGCAGATGATGCAAAGGTCATGATGGAAAAGTGAAGAATATTACATCATCTGACAAGAGGACCTAAAAGATGCTATAGTTAGTCTGATTTGTGATGAATGAAATTCAGCCCAAGCAAATGTAAAGTAATGAGAGTGGCATAAGGTGAAAGACAGCTCCATATTATTATTACATGCTTAATGTAGATAGCATGCATGAATTCAAGAGATTTTATGATAGTATGGAGTGTTCAAGAGATGGGGCCCCATGCCCCATAAGTTTAAAACTCCCTTCTCGAACATTACAAAAAAATAATTAGTAATATAGGTAAGTGCTTCCAATGCTGTGGTAGTGTGAAATATATAGGGACCTGGCCTACATTTAGGTTGCGTTCTTGGATAGTGTGATTCTAAGAGGAGTAACTGTAAGTGAAGCTGTGTTTCATAGAAATCCATATGTAATGGGTAATGTGTTCCTTATGACTTAACTGGGAAATTATTCCCCTCATATTTTACACTTATTGTTACCTAACTCAGGAATATTTTCCATAGTAATTTCTTATGATAAATGTACATAGATAAGCAGTAGATTGTACTACATGTACACTTGTAAATGTTAGCATTGCTGACTGTGATGCATTTACAGGCCTCCCAGGGTTGAGCACATAGGTTCAAATCCTGCTTGCAGTAGTCAACCCAGCTGTTTATCCTCCCCAAAGATTTTGTCAATAAAAGCTAGGATACATATATATACATAGTATTAATGAGATGACCTTGATTAGGGCTTTCAATTGATTTGGGTTTTCAGTTTCCCATGCCATCTCAGCTAACTTAAAAAAAGTAATGAAATTGAGGAGCAAAAAGCCAAGAACCATCAGCCTAGAACCTTCAGTACTGTTACCTGTCGTAGATCAACCTTCAGTACTGTTACCTATTGTAGCATCGTCACTGACAATAGCCATTCTTTGGTTTGCTGGAAAGCTTTTGACATCAATTTTGACAATAATTTGTAATGTTCTTACAGTCGTGGGGAATAAATAAGTGCTATCCGACTGCTTCACCAGCATCTAAAAAGTTCAAACATTTAATTTCACTCCAGGTGTAATGCTGTTTCTTAGTATCTCACAAATACTTGTCTCATTTTTGCTCCATGTTAGTCAACATGTTGGACATTTTTGACCCAGGATTGGGGGATAGCAGCAGTAGGCCACTTTTGATTACCTAACTTCACAGCTTTATTGATTTAATAGAGGAACTTTGTGAATTGGAATGAATTTGTTCTGTAACTGATATGGGATATTAAAGCAAAATAATGAATGGTACAACTTTATGTAGAATCACCATGACCAACACCACCACCATCATGGCAAGAGTTTTGTGTATTACAAACAAAGGGGACCTCTAGGTGAGGATTGGCCCAAACATGGTAGCCACCCCCACCATCCACTCATTTTTAGTGAACAAAGACTAATATCTTTATCTATATTCATGCCATTTTATCACCATTGCTGTGCCTACATATGCAATATGATTAGAATGCGAAACATTTTCAAGAGAAAGAAACAACACTCCGATGACTTCCTCTTATTTTGAGGTGTCAGACACATCAGCCACACCCCTTCGTGATACTTAATAAGCACTCCACTGGGCTTACACAAAGATAGCTTGTATTATTAATTTGTTTTTGCTTTGCATGTCAATCTGCTGGTCAATAAGAGAAATGGATATAGAAATGGTGATAGAATTTTCAGCCAGTCCTGCTGTTTAGGGGTTACTTAAAACTTGTTAACACATCAGAACATGTCAAAATTTTCATTTAATGATTTGATATAAACTTTACAGGATGAAGGAGATGGTGGAGAGTTAAATGAAAGTGGACTTTTGTGCATATGGTCAGTGCAAGAACCATCTCGTCCACAGTATCTGTTATGCTGTCGTGCCTCACCAACAGCTGCCACTTTCAGTCCATCTCGGCCATCCCTTGTGTTGTCAGGGCTTGAAGATGGCTCCTTAGCAGCATGGGACCTGCGTGAACAACTTCATTTTCATACATTGAAAATTGAAATTGAAAATGTAAACTGGAGAGTTAGAGTACCTTCTTATATCACTGGTAAGTGAACCAATACATAAATGAGGAAAATATGATTCACATATCCTTGCTTGATATTGCCATAACTTTGAAAGTTTGACATTACTCAATGAGGAGACAATGTGTCATTTTATATCTGAGTAATGCTGCCTAATTAAAGAATACTTGAATGTTGTATCGCATCATGCTCTTCAGTCTGTATACTGCATATTCTTTTCACACTTGATGCTTAGAACTTTAAAACACTTCAGTTGTTGTACCAAATAAGTAGCATACACTAGAAACCAAGGATTTGAAGAAAAAATTTTAGGATATAAAGGAGTGCAGCCTTGAGCTGTTCCCAGCCCCCAAGCCAGACCCAGGTCATACCCAAACACTTTATAGATTCACACTTTTTTTTCACTGCTTGGAGGTGATGGCCTAGTCATCATCTTTCAACTGCTAATACAAGCTGATGATATTAACTCTCTTCTGGACCACCAGTATACCTCTGCCCACACTGCCAGACACTTATCACCAAAAAGCACTACTCCATCAGATGTTCCGGCTGCACTAATTGGCATCACCTCCACTACACATCACTGTTATCCATTAAGGACATATCAAAGCATTGGAATTGCAGCAGTCAATCAGACAGTAACTCCCAAGCCCCCTTACAAACTTCCTTATGCCTAGCACAAGCACCCAACAAACAGTAGCACAGAACACACACTCTCAATAATCAGAAACAAACTCTTCTGCTTTACAGAACTCTAGTAACAAACCAGACATCTTGCAAACCTGTGCCAGTGGTATCAGAAACAAATACAGAAAAATACTAAACCAACTCAGAAGACAACTCCCACAGTGCCTTCATCCAAGAAAAAAAAGACCCACATCCATATCTACTCTTCCATCTTTGTACAGCTACACAACCATAAAAGGTGACAGACAACAAGTACGAGGAGGAAGATTCATACTACTTGTCCAACTAAGCAGACCATGCTCCAACACCACTTACACTTCAAAACAGCTCACAGACAATGACAACACCTCAGAAATACAGTCCATAGAAGTGATATCTCATAGCACTGACTGCAAGATAATCAACACCAACATATGTCCCCCCCTCCTCATACCCCTCCAGACAAGCTCCCCACCTGCAAAACCATATCAGCATACCCAGCACCTACCTCTGTGGGGATTACAATGCCCACCATTCCACTTGGTTTACCAACCAAACCCATGATCCCTGAGGTGACCTGCTCATTTACCAGCTGCACTCTCTCAGTATCCTGAGCCTACATAACCAGCCAAGCAGACTCCCACCACATCACCTTTGGCATCTGACCTTGCCAGACATCACCTTTCCTCATGGATACCTCACAGAGTCTTCGGGGGTCTTCAGCCCCACAGCCCGGACTGGGCCCAGGCTGCAGGATTGAGTAGATGGTTGACCAAGCTGTTGGAGGCCGCAGCCCTCAGTCCCATGTAGCCCCCACAGCCTAGCTGGTATGATAGACTATGTAGATACTTGTCCAGTGCACTCTTAAACTTCTCTACTGTGCATCCCATGCTGTTTCTGTTGGTGTTGAAGAGTCTTGGGCCCTGAATGTTTAAGGTGTTCTTCCTTTTTATGCAAATTGCATCTTTGGATTTCACAGGTAGTATTTTACAAAGTCTTCCATGCCTTTTGTGCCAGTTGTTTGTTATTTCCATATGTAAGTTGGGAACCGTACCCTCCAGGATTTTCCGTGCATAGATGATGATATACCTCTTCAATCTGCTTTCCAAGGAGTAGAGTTGCAGTGATTTCAGATCATCCACAGTAATTTAGTTCCTGTATCACATTTATGTGAGCTATGAAAGATCTCTGGACAGTTTCTGAATCCACAATATTGCTTGCCTTGTAGGTTGATGTTAGAATGCAACAGTATTCTATTTGTGAAAGAATTAGTGCTTTAAATAATATAATTGGCTTTTCTTCCCTTGTCTTGAAGGTCTGCAGGATCTAGCCTGTCATCCTTCTGCATGAGGCAACCATTGTTTTGTTGTGTTCTCTGAAGGGTAAGTCGTTAGACATTATTACTCCATGGTCTTTCACATTACTCATCTAGTTAATGATAGTGTCTGTGGCTGTCTGGCATTCTGTGTTGTTATTTTAATTGCATCATTTTCCCCATACCTGAGGCTTTGAAATTTATCTCCTTAAAAAGCATGTTGTTCTGGGTTGCCCAGTTAAAGACTTAGTTTATGCCACTTTATAGCCTTTCATACTTATTCTTATATCATCTGCAAAGGATGTTATGGGACTGTGGCTCTTGCTTGCATCAGTGTCAGATAAAAGAATGAGGAACAGGAGGGGTATAAGTACAGTTCCTTGGAGACTGAGTTTTTATTATAGAAGCCCTAGAGATGGCATGGTTTACAACTGTTAGTTGTAATCTCTTAGTTAAAAAGTTGTATATCTGTCCCCCAATTTTTCCACATATTTCCATTTTTTTGCATTTTATGTGCAATTACACCATGGTCACATTTGTCAAATGATTTTGCAAAGTCTGTAAATCATTTCAGCATTTTCTTTGTTTTCCAGAGCTTCAACAATACTATCATAATGGTCAAGCAACTAAGAAAGGCAAGATCTTCCTACTCTGAAACATACAGTTTTGGGTTATGTGGCTTGTTCACTTCTGTAAATTAATTCAGCTTGCCCCTTAAGACTCTTTCAAAGATTTTAATGATGTGTAATGTTAATGGTATCAGGTGAAAGTTTTTTGGGATTGCTTTACTTCCACCTTTGTGAAGTGGGACAATGTGGGTCAATTTCAGACTCTTGAGAATGATGCCAGAATCTAGACTTCTTCTCCAGAGGATGTTTAGTGCAAGTGTTAGAAGTGTCTCACATTTCTTTATGAAGACTGAGTTCCATGAGTCTGGGCCTGGGGCTGGTTGCATGGGCATGCTTCCCATGGCCTGCTTGAAATCTTGTGTTGAGGTGATATCAACTAGGTATATACTTGGGGATTGCTTTTTAGAAAGAACTCTCTTAGGTCATTAATTTTTAATGTTTTTAGCTCATTGAATACCGATTCATGATGCCTTTTTAGAATCTCACTCATCTTTTGGCAATCATCTGTAAAGTTACCTTCTTTGTTCTGAGTGGGCTAATGAGGTGTGTGGTTCTGGATATGCATTTTGGATGTGAGTAAGAGTATTTTGGGTTGTCTCTGATTTCATTTGTGGCTTTTTCTTCTTCATTTTTCTGTGTTTCATATGACATTTTAAGCTTACAGTCTGTATCTGATAATTCATTTGATAGGCTTTCTTTCATTTGCCTGGTGAGCTGTCACTTTAAAAGGTCTGCAATACTTTTTCACCTTCAGTAAAGTACTTGTCAATCTCATTCTAACTTAGACCTTTCGTGCATGTTTGGAGTACCATTTACACATTCTTCTTCTGTTTTGGTATTCAGCAGGGTTTCCCATTGTGCTGCAGACATCTGATTGATCACATACCCCCAGTTTGTCTGTTTATTATTAAAAGTGAAATTACTCAAAACACCTTCACTGTTTCGTTTCTTCTGACTAGGCAGTTTAGCATCCAAGCATGTTTTATGTCAGTCAGGTTGTGATTATAGTATAGGATGTTTGAGACGGTGATATCACATATTAGGTCCACATTATTTTTGAAGAATAAGTCAAGAATGTTATTTCCTGTGGTTGGTTTTCCTATTTGTTGGCAGAGAGAACTTTTCATATAGTCTGAATAACTCTCTTTTGAAGCTGTTTGCCAAGCTGCTTCCATTTGTCAGTATTTTTTGCTATTTTTAACTGCCTCTCTCCATTTACTCTGTAGTAGGTTGAGGTCTCCTAAGACAAGTATATTGGGTATTGAGTTTCCGAGGAGGTTGAGACTTTATTTTATGTTTCTAATTTGTGCTATAAGTTTATGAGGCTTTGCATCATTAGGTCTGTAGATTAATACAATGACCAGGTTAAGGTTTTTAGCCTTGACAAGTGCTTCTACTGCATCATTTGAGGAGTTCAGGTTTTAATTTTTTTCTAACTGTATCTACTATATACAGTTCAACTCATCCACATAATCTTTTAGGCCTGTTGCAGCTGTACAGGTCGTAATTTGGGAACCATACCTCACTATTCATGTGGTCTTTTGTGTATGTTTCAGTGAAGGTTGTATTTACTACACCTGGCTCATTTAGCAAACCACTCATAAATGGGATTTTATGTGTTTTATGTGATTTCAGTCCTTGTATGTTAGCATACATGAAGGATGTTACATGGCTTGTCTCTTTATTGTTTTAGGGGGATATATACTCTGTTCTGCTGAATTTGTAAGACAGCTTTCAGTTCCCTCACATTCTGAAAAGGAAAACAAGTGTTATTTCCTCTTCTCTTAGTTCTTTCCTGCCTCTGTTTGGTCTTTTGTCTGTCACCAAAAAGAATTTGTATTTTGGTGGACACAAGGGATAAGTCTCATTATCCCTAATGTGTGGTGGTTCTTATAGTACTCATTCAAGCAGTGCTTAATCTTTAGTGATTATTTGCACAATTCTGGATGGTGGGATCTGCATCCTTCCTCATACCAGCATAATACCTTTCTTCAGCGAGTTCAAACAGTTTATAAGGTGTTTAAATTTACATTTTCCCCAGTATGAAATTCCAGTCTTACCATACATGTGGTTTCCCTTTGCTTGGTAGCTACAGACCTTGCCCATCCCCCAGATTTGTTGTTCATTTGCTGCATTTCATCTCACCCTCTCCATGTCTGTGGCCAGGCATGAGAGAATTTTTCTGGCTTCTGTATTTTTTCCTGTCCAACTCCTTCCATAACTGAATCAGGATCACAGTCCCTCTTTGCACTTATGTCTGTGCTAGAAGTTTCCTTATGTATGCTAGCACTGCACACGAGGACCAACTGGAGTATGCTAAATGAATTGTCCTCCAGCTGGCCCACTCAAGAAAAAAAAAAAATGCACAAACTACAGGAAAGTAGACTGACTATTTTCCCAACAGTACATGGAAACAAAGCTCCAAAACTTCAATAAAGGTGCCTTCCTGTCCCTAGATAATGCAGTCCAACACTTCATCACCATCAGCTGAGCCAACAAATATCACATACCACAAGAGCATAGAAAGAAATACAACCAAAACTTTTCCCTACAAATATCACACCTTGTATAGCAAAGAAACCTGCCCAGAGAAAACCACTCAACATCATCAGAAATCAGAGAACAAATACAAATTCTAGATGACAGCATCACTGACCTTATCACTGAAAAACAAACTCAAAACTGGCACTCCTTCCTCAATAAAATGAACGACAGGACCCACAGAAACCGACCCTGGTGAACAATGATGAAGATGTACACTTACTGCACATATCCATCCCCCCCTCATGAAGCACTCCTGACCCATTTTGGTAAAATCCCTTCTCTCAACGAACAAACATACTACTTAGAAATCAGCTGCAAACCAATTTCATGAAGAAACTACACAAAATACATCCAGAAACAATACTTACCAACCTTTACTCCAGTTGGTACAAACATTGCAATAAGACTTTAAAAAGCTCTCTTGCTACAGGCCCTGGCAACACATCAAACTTTCACAGTAAACACTTCAGCCCATTTGCAGTCCAAGCACTTACAGATGGCCCATTTGCATCCCAAGCACTTACAGATATTTTCAACCACTCCTGGTTACTCAGTAAGATCCTTAACATCTGGAAACTTGCCAATGTAATACTAATCCTAAAACCTTCCACACCAGCCAAGTCCCTCTCTTCCTACCAACCTCTATCCTGTCTGTCCTCAGTGTCCAAACTCTGAGTAAAACTTATCCACAACAGAATCAAACAAATATCCCACTCTCACCCGTACAGCATGGCTTCAGACCCAAACACTCAACAAATACACTACACACTGACCTCACACAACATAACCAAGGTGAGTTCAACTTAGCACAGGGCCCCTCCCTCATGGTACTAGTGGCAGTGGACATCAAGGAAGCATTTGACACCACTCCCTGACATATCCTAACACAAAAGATGTGTGACACCAGTAACCTCAACAGTGACAAAAAGTGGTTGGCCATTTCATAGCCAGGCACCATGGCAGAGTCACTCACAATGGCTCACACCCTTCAGTCACCTTGAATGGACAATTACTCCCCCTGAACAAAATACCAACCATTCTATGTATCACATACGAAACACACACAACATTCACTTCCAACTCCAATAACATCAACGTAAAAGCAAACCAAAAATTACATCCCTTCAAAATGCTAATTGGCACCACATTCAGACAAGAAAAAGAATCCCACAACTTCCTCTATAAACATTACATCCTTTCAGCTTTAAAATATATCTCACTTGCTTGGTCTTCCATACTCTCATGAGCAAATATAACAAAAAGGCAAACCATACAGAATAGTGCACACAGAACAATCCTTGGCTGCCTAGCTACCAAAAGTACTCAGTACCTGCACAGTGAAAAAAAAGATCCTACTAATACAATCCTATCTCAATGTGCTTGGCATTTAATTCTGTGCAAAAGAACTGGGCTCGTCCCCCCAAAACTATTCTGTGATTAACCACCAACCCCTAAGTAGAAATAGAACATTTACTCCTGCCTCACACTTCATCAACCTTTACTTATAGACCCCCAAACCCCAACAAATATAACACTGACGAAACACTCATCCACTGAAATAACCAAACAAGCATTAAACGACTGGCCTCCCAACTCGATCTGAAACTCTCATCCACCAGGCATACTCATCAAAAGCCACATTTTCTAAACAAACATAAATCTTTCATTCCCATCTTTGCTCAGGACATTATCCATCCAAACAACACAGGACATCACCCATCCCAGCAATGCTACAGATACCATTTCGACATGTCCAAAGACCCTTCTTGCCTATGATGCAACTACCATAACAAAGACATGGAGCACCTGTTACTTAAGTGCTCTGCGCTCTGTACACACACAACATTACTGCATCTATGACCTGTAATCCCAATCAATGAAAGTGACAGGCTTCTTGAGTGCTGCAGGCTTCATAAAGACACAAAGGACTCCTGGCAGGAAGTAGAAATATAGATGTGCTTTGAGAGCACTTGAGTGAGTGTGTCAGCAGTTTCGGTGCATGAAACCAGGCATTAATGATGGGTGATTTAAATGCAAAGTAAGTAATGTGGCAGTTAAGGACATAATTGGTGCGCATGGGGTATTTAGTGTTATAAATGGAAATGGCAAAGAACTTCCAGAGTTTTGTGCTGAAAAAACTGGTGATTCGGGAATACCAGAATTAAAACAAGAGATATACACAAGTATACCTATGTAAGTAGGAGAGATGGTCAGCAGGCATTATTAGATTACATACTAATTGATAGGCGTGTAAAAGAGAGACTTTTGGATGTAAAGGTCCTGATAGGGGCAGCTGGTGGGATACCTGATCACTGTCTTATGGAGGTGAGGTTGAAGATTTGTAAAGGTTTTTGATAAAAAGGAGACAGTTTCAGAGAGAAAAAAGTGGTGAGAGTAAGTGAGCTTGGAAAGGAGACTTCTGTGAAGAATTACCAGGAAAGATTGGTTGTAGAATTGCTTAAGATGAGAACAAATGAAGTGAGGAGATTGGGTGATGAATGGGAGGTATTTAGGGAAGCAGTAATGGCATGTTTAAGAGATGCATGTGGCATGAGAAAAGTAGGAGGTGGGCAGATTGAAAAGGGTAGTGAGTGGTGGGATGAAGAAATAAAGTCGCCAGTGAAAGAGAAAAGAGAGGTGCTTGGGCAGTACTTACAAGGAAGGAGTGCAAATGATTGGGAGATGTATAAGAGAAAGTGACAGGAGGTCAGGAGGAAGGTCCAGGGGTTGAAAAAGAGGATAAATGAGAGTTGGGGTGAGAGAGTATATCTGAACTTTAGAGAGAATAAAATGAAGTTTTGGAAGGAAGCAAGCAATATGTGAAAGTCAAGAGAACAAATGGGGACATAGGTGAAGGGAGCAAAAGAGGAAGTGATAACGGGTAGTGATGGAGTGAGTATTTTGAGGATTGTTAAATGTTTGATGATATAATAGCATGTGTAGGGTGTTTGGGTCAGGGTGATATGTAAAGTGAGAGAGTTAGAGAGAGTGGTTTGGTGAAAAGAAAAGAGGTAGTGAAAACCTTCCGGAAGATAAAATCTGGCAAGGCCGCGGGATCATTGGTATTGCAGTTGAATTTATTAAGAAAGGGGGCGACTGTGTTGTTGATTGGTTGGCAACAATGTTCAGTGTACATATGGATCATGGTGAAGTGTCTAAGGGTTGGAGAAATGCATATATAGTGCCAATGTATAAAGGCAAAGGGGATAAAGATGAATGTTCAAACTACAGAGGCTTAAGTTTGTTCAGTATACTTGGAAAATTATGTGGAAGGGTATTGATTGAGAGGGTAAAGGCATGTGCAAGACATCAGATTGGGGAGGAGCAGTATGGTTTAGAAGTGGTAGAGGATGCGTGGATCAGGTGTTTGCTTTGAAGAATGTATTCGAGAAATACTTAGAAAAACAGATGGGTTTGTATGTAGTATCTGAAGAAGGCATATGATAGTTTTTTTTTATGTTGAAGGCTCCAGTCATGGACAAATGTCCACATCAAGGCCGAGCCCTAATAGAAATATAAAGAGAACTGAGAAAGGGGGAAAAACAGACAGGGAAAGTATTTACAAATTTTTGAGAAAGTGAAAAAGATGTCTCTTAAAAAAAGCCAGGTCATAGTTATTGGGAAAGACATGAGAAGGTAAAGAGTTCCAAAGCTTTGACGTGT
>JAUUDW010040067.1:0-16875 GCA_032361385.1 Panulirus guttatus
AGTTGTATTTGTCTCCTTATAGAAACTAATAAGCCAAACGGGTGTTTTCTAAAGGATGTTTTACATAAAACTGATAATGAGAACGGGCACTTTCTGTGTATGATGATATCAATCGTCAGTGAAAACTGGTTCTATTAACTACAGTGAATGGCATATTCCCGTTTTGGAAGGTTACTGACTCCAAACGTTTTCGTAGTTTATAGCAGTCATACCGACTCTCGGGTCTTTGCCTATTTATGTATTTACAGACTTTGATGATGATGCTGATTGCGTATAAAGTTAAATGGAAAATATCTATTATCGTTTTACGTTCTTATTTTGTATACTGGGAGAGCTGCACTGACTAGTCGTCGTGTACCACATTTTAATTGATGCAAATATACCTCATCCGAACCCTTTCGGAACGTGGTTATATAATGTGATTTTTTTCAGTTAAAATCATCTAGTATTTCAAAAATGAACTTGTTTGCTAAAACAAAACATACAATGTAAATGATGTGATAAAATATTAAAGTAAAAATCCTGGCAGCCTGGTGTGTCAAAGTATGACGTTTGCTCATGCATACTACAGGTCACACGATGCATATCATGCAAGAGAAGCAATGGAATTTCTCCCACTGATTTTCTCTTCGTGTGACTAATACTACTAATAATCTCGAGTTGCTCACGATATGCAAAGTTTGATCATTCAAAACTTAAAAGTAAAAAACAAAAAATCTAGGCACAAAGATGAAAAGTGAAGAGGCTGTGTCCTTCCACTTATGTAATAATGTAATTGTGTAATTTGTTTGCTATCTCCATGAACTATGTCCTTCCTTGTTACAAACATCCTTCTCTCTTACACTATAAAAGTACTTCTTTGAATACTTTCTTAACAAGTTTCTTGCTTGATTTCATGTTATTTCCTTTGGTTGCTCTATCCCTCCATCTCCCAAAGAACTGTTCACCGTGTGTAATCATACTGACAAGTTACTTTGGTTCTGTAGTGCTTACAATATTGAAAACGCAGCCACTAATATTGTACAGAGGAGGCTGCAAGTGTTGCCAGGCAGGACAGGAACAGAAGTATGACTAAAGACATTTTCTCTACCTCCTCCCAGGACAGTAGCAGCCATCATGCGGCACGCCCTATTGCTGCTGAGTGTGCTAGCGTGGACATGTGGGGTTGTGCAGGACCCGAGCTGTGCCTTACACATAATCCGCGGAGGGTCGCCACACTCCACCATCCAGCAACACCTTTTCACTAACGTTCTCAACGTCCCGTGAGTACCTGACGCCCTGCTTTAAACGAGGGCCAGCTACATTCGTCTCTTTGGATGATATTGTAAATTATTTTGTGCTTGGGAAGATTAGGGTTGTAACTTAGGCACAGAGGCAGTCAAATTTGGTCCATGGCCATCCACTAGATAGTGTATGTGCTCGGGGATGTTACGAGAGACATGCGCAAGTGTGAAGTACATATTTCGTTCTCTGCATGGGAGCATCTGCGGACTGATATGCGCAGTAAACATGGTTAAGATTGTATTTACTGGTACGAGGATATGTTAGATTAATAGGTTAACAGGTGTTCATTAATGGAAAGTAAGTGAACTCTATACATACATTAGCGCAAGGGAATATTCGATTATTGAAATCTAAGTAGACCAAGATGCAATTTATGTGTGTTGGAAGATGTCTTACTTGGTAGTGTATATTCTCTGCGTTTATTATAGCATCTGTTGGTTAAAAGTACGACTAGCGTGATCAGAATATTCTTCCGAAACCTAATGCTGTAAAACCTAACCGAAACTTAATCCAACCAAAGTTTAAACGTTTATGGAAGAAAATCCTGATCGGAACGATAATCTCTTCGATATTTGCTTGTTACCATGAGAAGAAATTAATTATTTTGTTCAGAATTACCAGAGCTTCAAAGGGGCAATTATTGTCCTGTCTTCCATGGGGAAATTCACCATTGTGTATGAAAGTGTCACAGTAAATTGCTTTAAAAACAAAATCTGTGTCAATGGCTATGCATTTCTTGAAATGATATGGATATATTTTTTCTAACTCTTATACGTAAAAGGTCAAATTACTGACGTTATATTTTTTCTAACTCTTATACGTAAAAGGTCAAATTACTGACGTAAGTTATGCTACCTACCAACAAAGGGGAATGGAGCAAGACTAATCTGAATTGTGGTTTGGCGTCTGCAGGTTGCCGTCCGGTACTGTGTGCATCACGTACGCCGATGTGGACGCTGCGCTGTACTCCGCCTCCACACGAGTAGGTTAGTCCTCCAACCTGTTGAGACATATTGTTGTTAGATTCTCGTCAGGTCTCCGCATGGCACAAACCTTTGTATTACGAAGGTCCGTCTATTGTTACTTTGAGTAATATATACTGTGGAGAAAGAAGTATCTGCTCATTATTAGCAACCACATGTAAATGGGTTACAATATATTCATTCTTATGATTATATGATAGCATTTCTTCGGCACATTTTAAGAGGAAGAGCAAGGGTGTCTAGAGGAAATTTTAGTGTGTGGTATTTCAGATGCAAGTAGTTTCTTTTTCATCTTACATTCTAAGAAGGAAATGTCCCATTGGAATACACGATTTTCACCGTATTTTTTTCCATGCATTACTAAATCAATGCATTGCCATCAGTGGTGAATCCGCCGAAAGGAGAATGGACGCCGGAGGACCTGGCTCCTGTCGGGGAGCTCCTGATGGAAGCCACCAAGATCCTCGCCAACCAGTAAGTGCTTTCGTGATGCCCTGCAACTGCCCACCAACTCCTCCCCAGCCCACCTACCACTACCCAGAAAGTCCTCCCCAGGCCTTCTCCTACAGCCCTTCCAGGGAATCCTTTCTTGGACTCTTATAACCAACATTTACATTTTCCCTTAAACAGAGAAACCTCTGCCGTTGTTCGACATTGATGTAGTCATCTCTGGATACAAGTCAGTGGTTGAGATGCCCCATGCCCTAAGGCAGGACTAAAGCCCAAATAACTGATCAACCACGATTTTGTCTCAGTTCATCTTAGTTATTCTTGAAAACAGTAGAATGTACAGTAGACGAAAAGAGCTGGCGTTGTTTTTCATGGTTATATCGGGATAGTCTGTGCTGCAGACGGATTTTCGGTGCCTGATTTATCATCGTAAAGGCTTAACCTGTTAGGGGCGTTGGTGAGTGCAACAACAATTTCCCTAAATGTATACTGTCAGTGAGATCATACAGTACACTGGCACACATCTCCAGATTTATAAGTGTGAGTCAGTAGCGAAAATGAAATGGTTTGATCTGCGGAGCCAAAGCCATCATTATTATGGGGATTAAACCTTGAACGTCACAGTAACATGAGAGATTGACAAGGTCTAACGTCGTGTCTGAAGTCGACAAACGACATCACGTGTTGAGTGAGCTCTGTCTGGGGCAGACGGTAAAAAAGAAAAGTCACTAGCAGTACCTGCAATGGAATAATGCAAAAAAATCGGTTCGATTGGCCAGTAAAGTTCACAGTACAATTTCGGAACCCCATGAATTCCTTATACCCAGCTTTAACCTGTTCGGTTGGTTATCTCTTCCTCCACCAAGTCAATCAAGGTTCTAAATTAAAAGCATAAATCACCCAGATGGAAACCTATACGCTACTTGTTCGGTAATGAAAATCAGACTATCATGCAGCATAAGAGACGAGACAACACCCACGGACTCTTTTTTTTTAACAAGCTGGCCACGTTAACGGTAAACAACCGGGAGCAGTTGGGTTGGGTAGTCGAGCGGCACGCGCTGCTGTGGTTCTACTTCCTGACAAAATAAAAAGTACAATTTTTTTCGATGTTCCTCGTTAACCTTAACTCCGAAGATTATAGGATGGCACTATATCGTTAACCTGCCGTTGGTTTTGGTGTGATTGACGGGTATACACTCATAAATTAGGTGTACAAAAATGCAAATCATTAAAAAAAAAATAATAGAATTGTACTGTCACGTGATAGCTAGTGGGTGTGCAAGACAGGCCATCTATCGAATTCCTGAATACATACTTTCATTGGTCACGTCTTCCATGAAGAATTAGATTTTAGGTTGTATTTAAGCAGACGTTCATTGCGTGGAATGACACACTGTGGGCACTAATGCTAAATCTTGAGCCCGAGACATAGTGAGTGTATGTGACCTTGTAGTCAGATGAAGGTGTGGAAGACTTCCCCAGATGGTGATTATAACTTGAACTTGACGAATTCAATGACCTTGGCAGTTGGTAAGCCTAAAGATCTACCCAACCAACCACCCTCACATGTAACTACCTGTAATTTGCCCCCAGCGAGGTGAATATACTCATACCTTTGTTTTATCTGTTACTTTTTTTTCTACTTGCATTTGATGTTATGTCAAGTTTCATTTACATTGTCAGACCGTTGCTTGGGGGAGGGTGGCAAGGAGGGGGTGCTTTCTAGATCTTTGCTTGTTGCATTCTTGGACAGTCACGTCTCTTATGAGTTTAGCATGATCCTCAGTCTTGCTAAGGTGTGATTCGAGCTCTTGTGGCTAGTCTTTTACACAAAGGAACGACAGTGACCCAAAATCTGAGCCCTGCGGGACACCATTGGCCATTGTAACCCAGTCTGAAAAGGCACATGTGATATGTTTGCCACCTGGGTGTCTTGCATTTAGATAATTTTTCGATCCAGCGTGGAAGTCCACCATTTTAGCCTTCTGCATTTTCTCCATCCCTCCTTGGGGCTGGGATGGTGCTGGGGGCTTAAATATCATACGTCAGTCCAAGTGTAGTTTTCTTGTACAGGTATTCATGTATTTGCTCCTTGATTATTTACTTTAGAGATAACAGACTGAGCTCGTCGGTGACGTTAGCCTGCATTTTCCCGATCACTTTTCGTAAAAAATGGCAAATCCTTTAACTTTAAAGACACTGAGACCTTGCCATTGAGTTCCAACATCTGAAATGGCTCGTCGGGTGATTATTCAAACTCCGTTAAATACAGAGAGTGAAATATCGTAAGGATAAGGTGTACACATACTGGTATAGCCTTCCTTTAAGGGTTGGGTTGAATTTGGTCTCAGATATGCTCATCTCTCACTGACGTACTCGGGCGAAGAATTGATTCTCACGAAACGTGCAATTTCTGAAGTACTGGTCGAGATTTAAAGAACATTATTCTTGGTTATTATAATGGCGCCTTCCTCTCTAAATAATTCTTCTTGTATGCTTTTATTATTATTGCAAGACTTACTTTTCTTTTGTTTAAAGGCGTAATTCGAATATGTTTGGTAATTTCCTATTTAGAAAATATTTGTCTCCAATGAAATCTGTTATCATTTCCTTGTGTTTAAGAGTCAAGATTTGTGCTTATTTGGTATTGACGGGAACGGTCCACATTGTGAAACAGGAAAATGAAATTCTTGTGATATATTGTAAGTTCACTGGCACAACTACTGTTGAAGGTTACTCCTTAAGGTCGGTTGATGCTGGTTTGTGTGGAAAAAGTCACCTCATTAACGATATGAGGATGAAGAGCCGACCGCCCCGCGTGTGTAAAAGTTTGTTTCTATTTGGCGGAAAGAACTGTGCTTCCATCCGGCTGTTGTTGATCTCAAAACTCACTGGACCGTGTAATTTATCACTTCTTCTCCGTCTAACTTGCAAGGGAGATGCACATGATAGCGGAGAGAGGGACATGCAGTCATATCCTGGCAGAACAGACCTTGGAATACACAAGCGAGGATGCTAGATCATGGGTGTGCCTGTGAAGGGAAAAAAGATCAGTAAAGCGTGCCAGTACCTCGGGTATTAAGTTAAAGGACAAGTGAGGAATATGTTTAGGGAAGCAGGCAGAGGGAGGGAGGAAGGGAGAGGGTCGTTATTGTACATCAGGCAGCTATGAGGAAAGTGGTTTTGATAGGAGTCGAAACAGGAGAGAGAGAGAGAGAGAGAGAGAGAGAGAAGGAGTGACAGGAAGGTATTGTGATAGTTTTTTTTCACGTACCAGGAGTACTTTTATTTGCGTTGCACGGCGGTACTACCCTAGAGCGCAGCGGTACGACCCTTGAGCGCAGAGCGAGATAATAATACTCTATAGTCATACGTAAACAGCAAAATCGATAACTTTAGGAGCCAAGAAATATACGATGCTATCTCTTCGACCCGCTAGAGTATGCCAGACCTTATGGTTCATGGCAGCCTATGTTCTGATGTATGTAACCTATGATACTATACATCATAAATCACTGATATCTGTGTAAGTATAGTACATGCATGTATTATGTAAATACATACACATTGAAATGAAAATACATATTTCAAGTAACCATTGGAGTATAGGGACAATAAATTTATGAAACTACAATTCCAGCAAATACTTAAAGTAGAAATATTACAAGAAATTAGCCTACTCACCTAGAACTAATAGACACATGCGCATATTAAACGCAACGGGTAAAAATGGTCATGCAGTGAAGAACAATAGTAGTATTTCTTTTTTTTCTCTCTCTAGATAACATAGAATGTGGAGCACAGACCATTTATCACACCAGGCGGAAATATGTCACCTTCGGGGGTGTGCTCATGCAAGGCTGAGTGTGTCTGTCAGTCTCTGTGTCTGTCTGTGTGTGCGTGTGCGTGTGTGACCTTGCGTTAGCACGTATGACGCTGGTGGGTCTCCAACCCTCTCTCTCTCTCTCTCTCTCTCTCTCTCTCTCTCTCTCTCTCTCTCTCCTTTGCAAGTGTTTCCTAAGGGCCAATAAGCTGTGCAGACGAAGAAACGGCCATATGAAATCATTATAATGATCGTAACGTGTGTGTAATAAAATTCTGCAGTGCAGCTCGACAGAAACTGCGTCAGTAAACAGAAAACGCGAATCGCAATAGAAATCCAGATTACACAAAAAAGGCCTGTTGATCTAAGACGGTTATATTCTCGGGGGATAATGTGAACAGTTAACCTAAATTCGAGCTGCTATATTTATCTAAAAACAGGAAATTAATCAGAGGACCTTCGGAGAATAAATAAAACAGGTAGATTAGAAAAAAGCCTTCCACTCTCTCGCCCCTGAACAGGTACGGGTTGACGCCGGCCGAGGTGTCGCACAACCTGCCGCTGCTGGACACCACCAAGACCGCCGCCGCCACCATGTGTCCCCGCTTCACCTCCCCCATGACGTGCACGCCCGGCAAGTACCGCAGATACGACGGCCTCTGCAACAACCTCCACAGCCCCTCTTGGGGTGCCACCAGGGCAGTCTTCTCCAGGTAAGGAATGTTTACTTTTTTCCTCTCTCTCTACGAAATGTTTACCTTTCTCTCTCTCTTTCTTTACTGACCAACAAATTATTTTCATTTCCTTTAAAGCGTCTTTGACCCCCACCTTCTTAAAGCCAGGCCATGATCCCATAATCCCGCCATAATTAGGTTCCTTCACTCCATGCGTAGACCGATTTCTAAGCCCAGCTTTGTCTCCAACATGACGGAAGCACAGTCCCCAAGGATGTGTGACCACAGCCTGCACGGACCTTCCCCCCCTAACCCAACCCCTCACAATCCATGACTGGATTACCCTCGCATGACACTCTCCTCCTGACCAGTTCCTCTCCCCGCCTAACACTCTTCTTCTGACCAGTTCCTCTCGCCGCCTAACACTTTCCTCCTGGCCGGCAGGTTCCTCCCGCCCGACTACAGCGACGGGCTCAGCGTCCCTCGGGTCAGCCATGACGGCACTGAGCTACCCAACTCGAGGAAAGTGTCTGCCACCATTCATCGTGACGATGGGTTCCACGACCACGCTGCCACCTTGATACTGGTCGCCTGGGGTCAGATGATGGACCACGACTTCACCCTCACCGCCACCCCTCTAGGTAATAATTCCATGCATTCCTGTTTGGCCCACTGGAGCCATCTCTCTAAATAGGGCCTACCTCCCAGCTTGGATCCGCTTCGTCCGCACCTCGCACTCAGATAAGTTCTGGCGACTAATGTCTTTCCCTATCCTTCTCGTAGCCTTGCCTCAGCTCCTCACAATACCATGTACTGTATGTTACACTACCTTCATTTGTTTATAGTGCCAGACTTTGTACATACGGAGAGCAGGTCCCAGCAATGTTTGGCTAACAGATGCCGAATAGAGTGCCAGTCACTTATATAGACATTACACATAGGGACGTCATATTCAGAGCTGCTGTAGTAACCTATGAGATCTGATCTACCGTAAACAGACGCCCGGAGCCGTAACGAGTTTGAGGAGTGCTGCAATGTGCCTCCGTCACACAAGAACCCTTACTGCCTGGAGATCACAATCCCCCACGAAGACCCCTTCTACAACTTGTTCAAATTCAGGTGCATCGACTTCGCTCGGGGCTTCCCGGGTGTACCACAGAACTGCAGACTAGGTGAGATAGTGAATGTGTCGGAGGCCCGATTCGAATACCTTTATTTCTTAATGTGTACGGAAGACAAATGTTGTGATATTTGAGATGAAATATATGTGAATGTTGGTATTTTTAAGAATGACAATTTGAAGCACATCTGTAGTTGAATTGTCCGCATCCCAGATGTGCGCCTGAGCACAGTTACCACCGGCAGGTCCGCGCTTACAGTTCAACATTCTGACGAGCGTGATCGATGGCAACACAGTCTATGGCGGCAACGATCGGGAGGCGAGGTAAATAGATAAATCCACCACAGTGATTTTTCTCTGCCTCTAAATTCTCTGCAACTAATTCATCTGCCATCTGCTTTAAGACATCTAAAAATCGTAATTTATATCAGTATTTTCCTTTAGAAATGGTATCTTGTAATCACAGACATGTTTTACATACTTTATTGACTCGATAAAAAAAGTTTTTGCCGGAGATTTGTTTACGGTGTAAGTAATGTGGTGTGTGTGTGTGTGTGGGCGGCAGGGGTCTGCGAGCGGGTTATGGCGGCCTCCTGCGCCATCACGAGGCCTTCCCTGGAGTGCCCCTCAAGCCTCTCCTGCCCCTCAAGACGGACATCCCCGACGAGGGCTGCATCCGCGCCCACGACTCTCAACACTGCTTCCTTGCCGGTAGGTGGCGCGTGTGGGGTTGTTACCAGTGGTTGTTAGAGGCAGTGTGGTGCAACTAGATGTTACTAGTACTGATGGCCACTATTGCTGTTGGTGCCAATAGATGTTGTTAGTAGTGCTAGTTGGAAGTTGCTAGTGGTGCTAGTTAGCTGTTACCTAGGATGCAATTGGTTGTTACCAAAGATGCCACTGGATATTTTCAGTAACGCTAATCGGTGTTCGTATCAATGGTGTTAATAGATACTATTAACAGTGGTACTACTGGGAATTAAGAGTGATGCTAGCAGGTGTTATCAGTGGCATAATTAGGTACAACCAGTAATGCTAGAGCGTTTCCAAAGATACTGGTGTTTGCTGATGGGTCGGTTATGGTAGTGAGTGTTCACATTAAGGTTCGGTTTTGCAGGGGAGATCCGAGTGAACGAGCAACTGATCCTGACGTGCGTCCACACCTTGATGATGAGGGAACACAACCGCCTTGCCCACCAGCTGGCTAACATCAACCCCCATTGGGACGATGAACGCCTTTACCAGGTAAGGCTCCTCCCCCTCCCTCCCTGTGCTTACATTCCTCCTGTACCTTCTGTGTGTAGCATTTTGTTCCTTCGTCATTGGGGTGTTCTTGGTCATTATCACCTTCCATGACTATCATCTTCTACCATCATAATTTTTCCCTGTATCACCTTCATTCATATTCTTCAGCAGTTATTACTTTCCATCGTTATTATCTTTCGTATCTACCGTCCTTCTTCGTAATTATAGTCATCATCCACATTTGTGGTCCACTTATTCCAATATTCTCCTTGCCTCTCCTTCTCCTTCCTCTGTCTTCACTTTCTGCTTCCGTCCTTGTTACTCTCACCGATATCTTCCTTTCCAGTTTTCCATCCCTCCATCACAGTACTTATCATGATTTCATCTTCCTTTCCAGTATTCCCCAATAAACATTTTCCAACCCAGTACTATCATTCTTCTTCCCAATACCCTCTACTGCCCCTCTTCCCAGAACCTTATCTTTTCGACATTCCTTCGCGTCACTATACTTAGGCCTTCCTGCAGTATCACTCACTTCCACCTTCTGTTGCTCAGTATATCCCTCACTGATTCCTCCTTCCCAGTGCATTTGTACAGTCCATCCTCTATCCCTCCTCACCAGTATTTGTTGCACTGCCAACCTCTCTCCCAATTCTCCCTGCATTGTAATGGGTCTCTTAAAGTTCTTCCCTTACTGCTGCTTTCTTTCTCAGTTATCCCTCCAACTGTACAATAAACCTTTGAAACAACATTAAAACTTAAAGGTTTTGTGTGCACGGACTGGTTCAGTCACCTATATACATTGGGTTCTGTCCACATGCACAGACTGGAGGCTCTGTCCACCTGCACAGACTGGAGGTTTGAGCCCCTTGTATAAACGAAATTTTTCTTGCACTTTTATAGATTACAGGTACTGTCTTCATGGCCTATTAGAGATGACATGTGATTTTTTTTCTGAAGAGATCAGTCCTTATCAACTTCTTCTGATTGTGACACCAGGAGACCCGGAGAATTGTGGCTGCACAGATCCAGCACATCACCTACAATGAGTTCCTACCACAGCTGCTGGGCCACGATATCATGAAACAGTTTGGTCTCATACTTCAGAAGAAGGTCAGTGTAAAGGACTTGATAGCTGCCATTTATGTTGGTGCACTTGTCTGCGATCAGGAGCTCCTGCAAATGATTTTGATTGGTTTTTGTATCAGCCAATTTTCAACTTGATTCCAACCTGTGTACTATAAAGATGCCAAGTGTATAATATAAGAACTAGAGATAGATACAGTTAAAATATTCACTCATGATTATACAGTTGTTTATTGAAGAATGTAAGAATTGTTTTGCCCAAATTTGTTATCAATGCTTTTCATTTTTCTTTGTGTTCCTTCTCATCCACATCCTGCTGTTAATTCCTAAGGTCAATCTGACATTGAAGTGTCCACTTCGCTTCATCTTCTCCCTCCTTCTGTCCTGATTTTTGCATTGTGCCTTCTTCCTTACCTCTTCGACATTTCATCTGTTACTCTTCCTTCTTATTCCTTTGCTGTTCCCTTGTGCTTATCTCTCATTTGCAGTTATCTCTTTTTTTTCTAATCCTCTCCTCCTTGTCCCGTTCCACCACAGGGCTACTGGGACGGGTATGATCCCAAAGTGGACCCAAGCATCTCAGCCTCTTTCTCCGCTGCTGCCTTCCGCTTTGGTCATTCCCTTCTGCCGTCCACAGTCGAGCGCTGGAGTCCCTCTCACAAGTTTATCGGTGAGGAAGTTTGGATTTTAAAGGCTAAATATGAGATTTTTTTTGGCGAACGAACTCAGTGTAAAACTTTTCACGACAAAAAAGAAAAAAAAAATCCGCAAGGCATAACAAAAGCCACACCACAAAAACACAGTCTGTGCAAAGTCTTTGTTACCTCTAACAAAAGCCACACCACAGAACACAGTATATACAAAATTGTCATTACTAAATATAACAAAAAAATTCTTGACATTCACGTCATGGCAGAACCTCTTGAGCTTATTACCTATTATTTCTTTGAAGGTATGTTATAGCTTCTGACTGTTGACTAGCAGTGCAGGTCTTGTTCAAAAAAGCATTAGCTTATCTTTTGATCTACTTTCATCAAAACTTCTGTTATTTCTTCAAGAAGTATTTCTGTACCGTAGTTATTTTAACAAAAGAGAGTGTTCTTTGGCTGCATAAATATCTGTGATTCAGGTAGCTGATGCTAATCCTATATCAGCAGTGCAGTGAAGGATCTGTCCTGTCTTGCCACACTGGGACAATATTGCTCATTGTTTTGACTGTTTCATGAAGCTAACCATCTGTGACGACTGTTATTTCAAATCAACACCACATAATTCTTTTGGCGTAGATCCATTTGAAAATACCATGTTTCATCTACATTTGTATACACGTCAGAATCGGAAATATATGCAACCTAGCATTGCTTAAAATGGAATGTGAAACATTACCATAGTTTGAACATTCTCTGTGTATTAAGATGATGGAACATCAAACTTGTGGCTGCAGATGATGCCCTTAAAGAGTACGATATGACTGCCTATGTATCTATTGCCCTTCAGAGGTTATCACACGGGTAACTTTTACTGCCAAATATACCTCAAAGTACGTTTGTAGAATTGGCTACCCTTTCCACCTAGAAAAGTACTTATTCACGCTGATAGCTCAAAGTGTGCGTAACTTGTCTGTATTTCCTTACATGGAGTTTCTTCCTGATGTTATGACAGTACCATAAAAAAGAATAATTCGTGTGATCATCACGATACTCTTATTTGTATACAAAAGCCACTTTCTTCCTTACATCATATGTTCTTTTCAGTCACCGTCTGGATGTCATGTGAAAATCCATTGACGATATCTCTCACAGTACATGTAAAATTATTTCATCTCAACGGTATCATTAGATGAATGCTAAAGAGACATTTAGCCCCATGAGTTGTTGCAGTTGTTCTTACCTAGAGTGGTGCATATGTCCTTTACTCCCTCCAGCGTCGAAGCGTTTGCATGAGCTGATTAGACAACCGTATGACTTGTACCGACCTGGGGTGCTGGAGGAGTACTTCATGGGCATGTTAAACCAGCCGAGCCAAGCCATGGACGACGGCATCACACAGGAGGTAATAATGTCTGCCACATACCTGTAATGTATAACGTCACTCACTTGCTGGTGTTTGTACATATAGTTATCACTTTTTGTTCCCAGATGTGAACTAGGTAATAGTGAGCTATAGGGTCATTCAAGGCCGCTTTAATGCTAATAACCTTGCTTTATTACTTATGAAAGAAAATTCTTCTGGCCGTTTTGAGGATTATAGAAAATACTGCATTTAGTTTTTGAAACACACTAATTTCAAGTGATAACATTACTTTCAAATATTCCTCTGTTTTCGAAAACAAAGGTTTACAATAGAAATATTAACTTTGTGACCACGTTTCGTGACCTTCATAACCTGTGTTGACCTTTTAACCTCCAGGACCTTGAGTTGACAATATGAATGAGGTAATGTGTCAGTCATGTCATCCAAATAATTTGTGTTTTGACCTTAAGATTCACCTTTCTGGTAGAATTAATAGTGTGACTCGTAGCCCTTCTTCTTATTGTCCAGGTTACCAATCATCTGTTTGAGGAAGAACACGAGGACTTTGGTTTCGATTTAGTGGCCTTCAACTTACAACGTGGTCGAGAGTTTGGCGTGCCAGGTTACGGGGCGTGGAGGTGAGAATCATAAACGCCATTGTATATTTTAATGTTTTGACCTAGGCTAAATGTGTCTGTCAAACTCTCATCCACATGATCATTTGCTAATCTCAATTGTTTTCTCGTATTGTTCTTTTCTTAAATTTGTATTTTTCATGTATTATTTGCAGTTTTTTTTTTCAGTTTCCAGTCCATCTCTTGTTTGGTATCTGTTTTTCATTTCACATGTGAGAGCTAAAAAATAGTTATCTTGAGAGTGAAATTTATTCTGAATTTTCAGTCAGTTAAACACTTCATATATACCGAAAATATTCAGTTCCTTTATCAGTTTTTCTTGGATAATGTGGCATTTCATCGAATAACAGAGAACATCTGTGGCATGAAGAGTAGGCTGACAGCCAGTTAAACCTCTTTAAGTATACAGCAGTGCCCACAAAAGCCTTCTCAGTGGGTAAGCAAAGAAGCTGTATTAATAGTTACGATTGGTAGTTACGGTACTTGTGATGGTGTGGCCTTGTCGTGTTGTTTAAAGGTCGTGTCATCAGTCTCCGACCTCTCCCAAACAGGAGGTTCTGCGGCCTGGAACCCATCCTGTCCTTTGGGGCCCTCTCCAGCTACATGACCAACAACACTGCTGCCATGTACTCACACCTCTACAAGTGAGTTATAACTCGACTTCTGCGTGTTTCAATAGCTTGTGGTTTCATTAAATCATGGTCTTCATGGGTCTTCACTAAGGGAAATCGTGACCTTTAGGGATAGGAGCTTTCAGGAGCTGTGTCATTAAGGAGCTATGAACTAAAGAGGCTGAGGTCTTCAAGAAGTGATATCTTCAAGAGGCACAACCCTCTTGGGTTGTACCTCTACTCACAGATCCCCCCAACCCCAGCCAATATAAAAGACTAAACACATAAGCAATGAAATAGTCCAACACACACTAAAGAACCGATCTCTCAACTCAGCTGGGGGAAACCACGGAAAGGTTTGTTGGGGGCTTGGTTTTGGATAGGGGGCTATGGTTTCGGTTTATTTACACAAGAGAGTTAAAGAACGAATGTGAGCGAACGAGGTCTTTTCTTAGTCTGTTCCTGGTGCTACCAGGAGACAGAATCAAAGCATTACAGAGTGTCACGGGCTAGGTTCAGCATATTACATTAACTTTTAATACAATTTTATGGTTCTATTTTGCAGTTTCAGAACCACAGACTTGACGTTAAGATCACTGGCACTGAAACAAACCCCCCAAGAAACCTTAGCGCATTTAGCAAGGGTATCAGAGGGTAATTGTTTTTTCTGTGGCTCAGGTCAGTGGAAGACATCGATCTGTGGAGTGCTGGAGTATCAGAGCGGCCACTTCCAGGCTCACTGTTGGGTCCAACTTTCTCCTGTATCATCGCTACACAAATGCAGCGGCTCAGGCGGGGTGACCGATACTGGTATGAGCTACCGAACCAGCCCTCCTCATTCACCCTCAGTAAGTCCAAGTGCCTCCTTCATTCTGGTCATACTTCTGATTAACAATCATTCTTTAAACCCTTGTGCTTGCACTTTTGTTGCAAGCATATTTGAATTTTTAGGTAAATTTATATGTGGCACACAGTATGTATATGCTGATTTATCCCCTTTCGTGCTTTTGACTTGAGTTTTGTGCTTTAATATTAAATATTAAGTGATATGTGTGCTATGCTCATTCAGAATGATTGGGAGTATGCAATTCCTTTAAAAGTATTAATAGGACATACCAGCATTATCTTCTTTTGACTCCCATATTTACATTATCTTTTCACCCTGAAATATGGGTGTGAATTTTGATATCAAAATAATTTTGAAAAAAGTTTTCAACTCTGCCAACCACAGGATATAATCTGGAACAACAAAATCATGTTAGTACTGCCAGACTGAGCACTATCCTTGAAAAAGTCGGTTATCTATCAAACTCTCTGTTAATCAATCAGTTGTTATTCCATTGCGATCTTAATGAGGTGGATCGTGTACTTATAGTCTCCACTTATTGCTCTCTCACATTAACCAGTGTGTTAATGTAAAAGATGGACTTCACACTTTTGAATATGCTTCTTACTCAATCAGCATTTGGATCTAAGTTGGTTCAAGTATGACAAGTGTGTCTGTATTCAAACTACTTCCATATACAAAGTGCTGTCGTTGCATATCATCACTAGTCATTCCTCGAACACCATCTGAAATATCCCTAGTCTTGATCAAGTCCCTCACTACCCCTGTCCATCTCTTCTATAATCTGTTGCTTTTCCTTGAATCTTTTTCTTGTATACCAGTAAAGCTATATGTATCTTTTAGACCCGCTTATCATCTGCCATATATTCTACATAACTGTACCACCCTAAAGAAACTTTTATTCGTGTGTCTTACCAATAACTTTCACGTTACATAACGCCTCTCACGTCATCTATCTTCATTCTATCCTGATTCCATCTATAATATACAGTTTGTTCATCTTTCCTGCTCTCGTCTTTTAACCTATCCTGACCTTTGTACACTTAGGTTAAACAGCTATACATCAATGATGGGACAGGTACTCCTTGCAAACTCTTGCACTTTTACATTCACTAGAGCTTGTTAGAAAATATGTAAGGAAGTCCATTAACAGTATAAGAGTAGTGGATGAATGGAATATACCGAACAAGGATGTGATAATTAAGGAAGTCACGCAAAAGTTTTTTAAAGGTTATTACAATTGGAGAGATGGCTCAAGAGATCGGGCACTGGAGTGTAAACCCTCCACACACAGGAAAAAATGGTTTATTACACACATACGAACACTTGACTTGCCAGACGGTAGACACCTACATGAATATGTTTGCAGATGATGCAGAGGTCATGAGGGAAGTGGAAAAGCCAGGAGAATTGCATCAATTTAAAAGGGAACCTTATCTTTCAAAGATGGTGTGATGCATGGGCTGGGGAAATTCAACCAAAGGTAGTGTACAGTAATGAGAACGAAAAACAAAGTGGAATAAGACCTCAATATGATTATTATCTAGCAGGAAATAAACTGCAGGAATTTGTGTACGAGAGGGATTTGGCAATTGACATCAACCTGACATCTCACCAGACTATCACATAGATTACTAAAGGAAACAAAATGTGCTAGCTAATGTGAAAATAACTTTCTTAAGTATATGGACAACGAAATAGCCATGGAGCTGTTCATGTCCTACATAAGGCCAAAACTAAAATATGCCTCTTAAGTTTGTTCACACCTAAACAAGCGCAAAGAGTTAACCAGAGGTTCAAAGAACAGCTTTTTATATGCGATCACGCGTGCCAAGCCAAACATGACTATGCTTTCTGCCACTAATCCTTTTTTTGTGCTAACTTAAACCTGTGTCCATCACCCACAGAGCAACTGGATTCGATAAGGTCGACGCGTCTGGCAAGGATCATCTGTGATAACAGTGACACCATTGATAACCTGCAGATGTACCCAATGGTGATGCAGGATCCACATATGTGAGTATCACTTCAGTAATAAGTTGGAATATGCTCTTTTTTCACTCCCCTGGTCAGTCCTAGTGAAGATTGAGGATTGTTGAGG
>JAUUDW010040178.1:0-16874 GCA_032361385.1 Panulirus guttatus
ATTTCTATCTTTTTTTTGCACTGGTAATTCTGCTGTACATCAGGCATCTCATGCAGAATTTTGTTATCTAATCTTGAGGGGAGAAACTGATTGAAGGCTTAACAGGCAGTGACGTATTATACAAATCTACACCTCCATTTTCAATATCTTTATTCTTTGTTTAGCGTGTGGACTTTCAAAATACTGTTGTGTAACTTGTTAAGAGAGATAGAGGAGGAACCACTGTACCTTTTACCCATTAACATTATTTTATATGCAGTTATTCATCCATAAACTGTGCTTCTATATTTTCTGCTGTAATACTAGTGTGCCATACTGCTGACCAGTTTCTGATGTATTATGAAGATAATCCACTCAAAACTTCACCAGTGGAAGTATTTGGACACATGCTGTGCCCATGTACTTTATCATATGTTGTTCACAGTACAGTGGGCGTTTCATCTTGATTTTTCAATGTTGCTGATAAAGATAAGAATAATTTTCTGTGATAACTTGTGAAGTGCACAAGCATTTCCATACTTCACTATTCCACTTCACATTCTTTAGTAGAGTGTTACCTATTTACTCTCTTGAATATTGTCAGTAGTACAAAACAAAACTTTTGCTGGATATCCTATGCCATTTAAAGGTCTACCTCTGTATTTTGTCCTGTCTTGCAGAGTAACAGATGGTCATTTGTTTAAATTGTTAATGGCAATGGGGAACTGCTGTTTTAGATTTTTGTCTGTGATATCAGATAACATGCTCATCACCATTACAGAATCTTGTCAGCATAATTTCTCAAAAAATGTGATCAAAAAATGTGAGAAGTAAATGGAAACCTTAACACATGATACCATGTGACATTAAGAAATGTACATCCATTTTTTCATCTGCTATTTTTGCCACTTCCGCAAAGTGGCCCATTCTAAATTGTGTTTGCTCTGACTGTTGCACTTAGTACCTTGCATTTTATCACATTTTATTTTTTTCAATGCAAGATAAGTCCATGCAGAATTTAATGAAAAAGGATGTAGACTTATTTGCCATTAAGATGATGTTAGATGTTGAGTTTATGTCTCACATTGTGCAGTGCTAGTCTTACAAGTTGAGTCTAGAACTTTCAAAAGGGCAGGAGGGTCTTTTATGGTACTATACAAAGAAAGTTATGAATTTATATTGTAAAGTAACCAATTTTAAGCAGTTTGATATCCATATCTGTGCACTGTTTGGTCAGAATGCATGGTTGTTTGGATTGACATGACCATAAAGATACACAGAACTGTTCATAAGTTTGTGTTTTCTTTGCTGATCTAGCTTGTCAGCAAAAAATATATGACATGAAATTAACAGTATTCAGTAATTATGATGAAGTTTTTGAGTATGAGTAGATGTAGGTGGTAGTGTGGTGGGGTGGCAATGGATGGTGGTGGAGGAGCCATGGGTAATAAGGACGTCCTGTGTGAGGTGGGCAGCTTCCACCACCACTTTCCTCATACACCCTTCATACACCCCTTACTTCTTCCTTGTGTAAGTCTCATTTTTAGATGATACACTCCTTCCTTATACAATTCACACTGATTTAACACTTACCTGTGATCATTTCCTCATGTCATTCCTTGATGATTTGCCCCACATACATCCAAAACTCTCTTTACTATACCCTCATTTTGTTCTTATGTACCTGTCACTACTTCCTCCTTATGCACTCTTGTCTTAACCATACAACCCACACTACTTGTAACTTTATCATTCCATTCTTTCACACCTCATCCATACTTCTTTCATCTTCTTTCCTCATGCACCCTTCATTAGGTATAACTCCCTCACTCCCTCCTCAGACACCCTTTTATACAATGCTGATTATTTTCATACATCTTTCATCATCCCTGCACTTCATCATGCAACCCTTGTACCTTCATCAAAACACCTTTCTCTCATTTTGTGACTTATCCTTACACCTTTACACACACTACACACCTTCCTTGTGGACTCACGTACCATGTATAACTCACAATTCTTAGTTTTATACATGTCACTTCATCTCCATACACCTTCATATCTTCTTTAAATATTAACCTCACTCTTCATTACTTCCTCATAGCCTTTCAGTCATTCCTCATACCTTTGTAATCTCAATACTCCATAATTTTTGCTGATGGGCATCAGCTGTTGAACATTTTTTGTTTACTTTTCAAAAAAGGCCTTCAGTATTTATGGCTTAAAGCAAATGTTCTAAAAGAAAAGAAATATGCATTTGATATCATATTGTATGTATAAAGTATGAAGTCAGATTCGCAAGATATTCTAAGTATCTATCTAGCTACCTATATATTTCTCTGATGCCTGTTCCCTCCTGGAACTCCCTCAAGGCAATAGACTTCCATAACTAGTGAACTCCAGTACCGCTTTTTAGCCTTTAGTGCTTCATCCTTAACAGGCAACTCTAGTGTACTGTTTGCAGAGGCTCCTACCTAATGTTCCTACTAACTATTTCTACCTAATATGTATACCTAATGTTCTAACCTACTACTTCTACTAAAGCTCCTTCCTTATGCTCCAACCTACTATTTCTACCTAATGCTTCCTACTTACTACTTCTATCTGTTGCTCCTACCATTTTGCCAATAGGCAGGGTTGGCACTTAATGCTCCCACAAGAAAATCAAGAGTTATGAAGAATGAGCTGTGTAAGTTGAGTGTTGTCAAGTGTTATGTGTGACAAGGAAAGTTTGTATGTTTGTGGGCAGAATGCCAGCAGTCCATGTGTGGGTGAGGCAGAAAGAAAAGACAGTTACCTGGGTCAGAGAAGTGCAGCTTGACACCCACTGCAGTGCTGGCTCACTACCCAGCCATCACTAACACTTTTGATACCCATGCAGGTAGTGCTTGTAATATAGTTCCCTGGTCATTGGCTGCCTACCATCATTATTCTCCATTTTATACCTGAGATAAAGCTGTAGGTAAATGTGGAAAAACTTTTGAAAACTATACTTCTATATAATTGACTTAGGTCTAGTATGGTATTACAAGATTCGTCATGTAAGTGTCATACATGCTGTGTGACTCATTCATATTTAGGCTGTTTGCTGGATGTATGCATTATATGCATAAAAGTTTGTGAATGGTATGGTCATGGAAAGCTACATGATCTTTTTCATGAAGCACATCATTTTCCCTGTTGGGATGTAACTGGTATAATGTGGGGGTGTGCTCCAGGTGTTTGCTGGTTAGACATCAAAAGGTAGGATGCATCACATTCAGCAGTGTTGCTGCTGGATAGATGTGGAAAATGTGTATGGCAGCATGGAAAAGTAGTCTAATGCCCACTGAATGGAAGGTGGGCGTGATTGTTTCAGTCTAAGATTAAAGGAAATAAAAACTAAAAATGCCACCATTCTCAAGTGAATGCAGCATGTCCCCCTCAGGAATACCACTCACCATCATATTCGCTACACAGGGAGACACATTACTCATCTTAATTGCACTCTCATGGGTCATCTTCACTACACTCTTCACCCATAGCAACACTGCCCTTCGTAGAGAATCTTTTCTTCTACATCCTTCACACTACTGATATTTAATCTGATCCTTATGAATCAAGCCAAAGGTCAGCTTCACTAAACCGTTATCTTCAGTGCATCTTCATCTTCAGTACACCTTGGACACCACTGACCTTTGACCTGTCCCTTGCAGGTCAGTTCAGAGGCCATCTTCACTACATCCTTGGTGCTAATGATCATTGACCTAACCCTTACAGATCAGTATACCGGTCATACTCAACAGACGTATGCCTCTGTAATTCAAGCATTTACTTTTGTCCCTTTTGCCATTATATAAAGGCCACTATGTATGCAATCTGCCAATCCTCAGGAATTTCACCTTAGGCCATACAAAAAGTGAAGAGCTTTGCAAACCAATCATCACTGACAAAACCATAGATGGGAGAATGATAAATGGGATGGAAAAAGTCTTATGAAATTTGCAGAAGTGAAGGCCTTTTAGAATGGCATGGCCTTGTATGATGCATGGCAAATGTTAGGTTGGTGGAAATATTTGGTGGTGTAGTTGAAAGGATGCAGGGAAGAGAAGAACAGATGCATTTAAGAAGTTTTTTACTGTTTGTAATGAAGTCATGTGGTGTATAAATGTGAAATATGAATGGAACCATTATTTTATACTTGAAAAATCTGTTTGATTTACAAATTTATGGAAGTTAGTGTGTTAGTCTGGAATCTCTTGTTCACTGTAGCACCAAGACCTTAAGCTCTAGTTATGAGTGAGTGAGATTATGAGACTGTATGTACTCCATACCCCCTTGTAAAAAGGAACATAGTTAAAGATAGTAAATAGTTGATTTGATGTGGTGTTGAATTGATTAAAAAACAGTTGAAGATAGGTCAGTTTCAATGTAGACTGTAGTTTTTCTTATTTTCATTTAAGTGTAATTAATTTCTTTTAATGTTGCAAGTGATGCATTTTGGTCCTCCATAAATGCAGCTGCAAAACAAATGCCATTCTGTCAGTACTTCTGCAAAGTTCACCTTTTCAAGTCAGTCTGACTAAAATAGCATCATTAACCAAGAGAAGATGAGTAGTGGAGCCAGGTGATGTATGAAATATCTTTCTCAAAACACTTTCCCATGTGGATGAAGTGCACCAAATGAAAATGACCTCAAAGATTATAAAGTGCAAACCATAAAGCTTCTCTCTCACCTAAATAACACAGAAGTCAGGGAAGTTGCTTTGAAATATTTCAGTTTGCATTAGAAAGTGGCCTATTTGGAGAATGCTTGGTTGTAACTTGAAAGATATGAAAGTTTAATACACTGGGCTCTTTATTTTACCTATTTATCCATGTTGATGTGGATATGTTAGTTCTGTACAGTAATTATGTATACTCTGTATTGTTCTAGATGATGCTGAGAGTTCTGTTGAGGATGTATTAATATTAGTATGAAGCCAGCATACTTTGCTTCAGCAGAATGTTCTCTTTTAGCCCATAACTTGTACATGCATGAAAATATTTAACAAATACATTATCTGAGGAGAGATGTTTCAGCAAGAATGAATAAGTATTTAGACTCACTTGACTTTATTGCTAAGTTAAAGAACTTCAGAAAATTTAGGCTAGTGGTTAAGGGTCCCATATGATTTAGAAATTGTAAGCTTTTTTAATATATGCCAGTTCGTTAATCTGTAATACTTTTTTGTCTCAACATGGAACACCAGGACTTACAAACTAAGTTGAAATAACCTTGCTTTGTGAAGAATAACATACACAGAGCCCAGTAGTTTACTGTTTTCAATTTCAGTACTGTACTGTATTTTTAGAAAATATCATTTAAATTGTGCATTACAATCCTGTCAGGCAAATACGTACAGAATCATTAGTTTTATTAGAAAATATCTAGGTAGAAAAAATATGGTTGAATGATTATTCAGGTAATGGGCATAGTCATTCGTAGCCAGATAATATTGGGTTACAATATACAGTTGATTGACATAGCCACTCTTAGTTGTGGAGATTATTGGGTTGAATTAAGTTGTAAAATACATTTCTAAAGTAATCATGCAGTAATATCAAAGATAATATCAAAGGTAATAGTGATAAAACAGTATAAAAGAAGGAAGGTGTTGCTTTTAATACTATCAAAGAAGATAACTGTGGCTTGGAAATGCAATGAAAAGCATTGTTAGCGAGATAGTATGAGAGAAGTTACAGATGGAAGGGAAGTGTTAGCAGAGTTACTAGTATTAGGGTAGTGTGAGGGAAGGTGCTGATGGTAAGATAGTGTAAAGGAAGGTTTGGTGATAGGGTAGTGTAAGGAAAGAAGCTGGTGGTAGGATAGTGTAAGGGAAGATTCCATAGTAGTTTAGTGTGAGGGAAGGTGCTGGTGGTAGAGCAGAGTGCGGGTAGAAGCTGGTGATAGGATAGTATGAGGGAAGGTCCTGATGGAAGTGTAGTGTAAAAGGTGGTTTTGGTAGGGTGGTGTAAGAGAGAGTGCAAAAGACAGGAAGTATGAGTGGGAGTATTGGTAGTAGGTAATAAGAGTGGAACTACTAATGGCAAGCAGTATGGGTGGAAATACTGTTGGCAGGCAGTATGAGTGGGGTGATTGGGGGCAATGTTGGCAGGCAGTATAAGGGAGGGTAACGGTGGCTGGCAGTATGAGTGAGGAACTGGTGGCAGAGAGTATGAGTGGGGCTACTGGTGGCAGGCAGTATGAGAAGGAATACTGTTGGCTGGCAGTATGAGTGGGGTACACTGGTGGCAAGCATTATTATTAGAGGAACTGGTGGCGGGCTGTGTGAATAGGGGTACTGTTGGCCGGCAGTATAAGTGGGGGTACTGGTGGCAGGGAGTATGATTAAGTTACCGGTGGCAGGCAGTATGAGCGGGGATACTGTTGGCAAGCAGTTCAAGTAGGGGTAATGGTGGCAGGCGGTATGAGTGGAGGAAGTTGTGGCAGGCAGTATGAGCACTGGTACTGTGGAATGCATTATGAATGGGGATACTGGAGTCAGGCAGTATGAGTGGGGGTAATTGTGGCAAGCAGTATGAGTGCGGATACTGGTGGGAAGCAGTATGAGTGGGAGCAATGGTGGCAGGCAGTTTGAATGGGGGGGGGACAGGTGGCAGGCAGTATGGGTGGTGGGACTGGTGGCAGGCAGTATGGGTGGAGGGGCTGGTGGCAGTCAGTATGGGTGGAGGGAGTGGTGCCAGGCAGTATGGGTGGAAGGAGTGGTGGTAGGGCATGGGCTGGTGAGAGACACATTTCCTTGTCAGTGTTCCCCGCGGCACAGGCCGTCCTTGAGCGACCCGCTGCCATGGCAATACGTGAAACTCTGGGTTGGACGAGGCCACCTGGGGGTGTACTGGGGTGATGATGCTACGGCTGTGTCTTGGAGCAGAGTGACTGCTGCTGCTGCTGCTACAGTGTCGAGGTGAGGGGGGGGAAGGGGGGTGGGGGCGGTGGAGCGGATGTGTGGCACAGAGGGTGACTGTTGCCTCCCTCAATGACAGGTTGTATCCGGCAGCAGGAGTCTCTTGCTGCCTCGCTCTCCTCTATACCTCAGTCGTGGGCGCCTCTGCCCTGGCCGCCCCACTCGCCCTCTCTTCTTTCATCTGGAGCCGCCGCTACTGTTATCACAACCACCATCCATCATTAAGCCACCACAACCATCGCGACCACCACAACCTCTACCAGCAACTACCGCTATCATGGCCACCGTCACCTCCCATCACAACAATCACTTCACCATCCACCACCAACAACAACTACCAATGTCAATACCGTAACTACAACCACTCCCACCCCCTACCACTACAGCTATTACAACTACCACCACCTACATCGATATTACTGCTATTTCTACCACCTGAATTAAGTGTGGTATTGCAACTACTTCGGCCACTACCAGAATCTTCATCGCTTTTAGCAGTCCCATCACCACTGCCTCCATCATCTTTAAAGCCATTCTTATCACCCCATCATCTTCACCAGCGCCAACTTCCTCATAACTAGCACCATGTTACTGCCATGATTACAACCACACTACCAACACTCCATCATCATACCATCACCACATCATTACATTACCACCTCCATCATCATCATCATCATCATCATCATACCACCACCACTACTAAATCACCACACCATTACATCACCACCACCACACTACCACCATACCACCACATGAGGGAAGCACAGCTAAATAGACTAATTCCATTCAGATGGATAACTGAACTCAGTAATTTAACTTAATCACTGGCGCAGGGTAGAACCCTAGTAACTGAGGCCAGCCAGCTCGTTCATCACCCATAATGCAGATGATGTAAGGGAATAGAGCTAATACTATCTCTCACTTCTTAAGACTTTCTTTGCCTAAACAATCATTATGAAATTGGAGAAAAATATAGGAAAGTACATATCAGTAATTAACATAAGAATTTATTGATATTATTCAGTTACAACAAGCAAGTTATGTTCAAGAATGTTTAAGAGTATAGTTCCAGACAGATAGTGGAATCATTTGGCTGCATTATCGATAGCTGTTAGATATACTGTTATGTATAAGTACAGCATCGATCTCATCTAAAACATCATAAATATTAATCATTTAAAATAAGAACATCAGTATCAGAGAAATTAACTTCATCATTACTATTATCATCACTCTTACTACCACTTTTACTATCATCAGTTAACTCCATCACCACTTCCACCTTTACTTTCAGCTTGTTACTGTCATTATTACTGGTCTTAGTATCTTCTGCATCTCCTTTACCCAGTGTCCAAACCACTACCACAATTTGTTATAAACGGAATAGGTAATTAAGTGGAGACCCAGTGGCAGTGGTGTTTTTGGTGATGATGGTGGTGCAAGATGTATATTACTTGTGAATATGTTCTCTGTGGAAGTGATGGCAGTGGTGGCGATGGATATTATGTTGTAATAACAGACATGGGATAGTTATAACCTATATGGTTTTGAAGTTGACACCTATTACAATCAGTCACACCCACCACTGCCTCCACCTACGTCTTTCCTATTACCAACACCACTTCTACCACAGTCATTACATTGGGTGGATCGTCTTGTAGTTTCTTTTCATTATCATTACACCAATACAGTCATTTCCACCAGTGTCAGTATTATAAACTAAAGAATTATCAGCAACACTTTTCGTACACAATCAGTTGATGTAAAAGTTCCCCCTGTAGACTGATTGACTAATATGTGTTTGGTTAATGAGATTTTCATTATGGTTGAGGGTGTTAGGGAAGAGGCACATCACAGAAGTGGATGGAGTAGGTGATTGATAAGATGTAGTAAGGGGATAATGCATATGACACTTGGTGAACAGCTGGTTAATAAGCACTGTAGGCATTTTGTTTGTAATGGTAAACGGATAAATGGAAATGCCATTCTCACAAGGTAAATCAACGTGCCATTCAGAATGTTTAGATGTGAGTTGTTCAGACTGATATGAAGGATTTAATCAGTTGTCATGCTAGGCATAAGTTAAGGGTAAATCTGAATGTTATTCAGAGTTTTATGATTGATCTGCCCAACTGAGAGGAATGCAGCTACAAGTAACAGAATGAAATATATTTAATATGAATCCTCAGTCACATGCAAAAATTTCATGAAAATGAATAAAAGCAATGCAGTTGGCTCGAACTCTTGAAAAATTCTTATGAAAATTCCATTTAGATGCACTTAGAAAACTAATAAAGTTCAGATGAAGTAAATGTTCTGACTGATTTATTTCAATTTTTCAGTGACTATGTTAACCATATTCGTATTTATTCATATCCATATTTTTTTCTTTACAGTACATTGGGTGTTTAGGAGTCAACACGTCTATGAAAAGTTTAAACTTTGATACCAGATCATTGATTGCAAAGTAAGTACAAATGTGCAGTGTTTAATTGTTGGTTACAAAAGGTTTTAGATTTAGAAGTGAATTAGAGTGTCTTCAATAATTACAGTCAGCTTGTTCAGTATGTGTATGAGGAAGAGTTAAATATGAAAAGAGTTTTGAATAGGCATACTTCCTCATTCTTGTTTGCAACTATTTGGAAGAATAACTGGTTGTATTTAGAGAATACACTCAGAATATATATGAGGATAACATTGTAATGTTTAGGGAATAGTCTGTACAATATTTTCAACAGTAGAGTGTATACTATCTCACGAACCTGTGTACTGTCCCAGGTTTTAGGACAGGTTGATGGATTGTTATTTTCTGCGTTGTATTCATTACTGGTCGCTGTTGGGCAATAGTTTTAGGATAGATGCTTCTCCATTTAATGGAAGGCAAGTTAATCGAGCATATATTAGGACGTATCATACTGTATAAGAGAATGTCATTTCAAGTAACTGTTCATTGATGTAGCTAAAACACTTTACTGAAATTTAAACAGCCATGGTAAGACATTTTATGATATACCATCGATTGAATTCATGATGTCTGGTATATTTTTATAAGTTAATAGTAACTGATTGCATATAGGGCTCTTTGTATTTGATGCAGTCTTTTTAGTGTGTTTGTTTTTTTCTGCTACAAGCAATCTATTTCAGATTTTCTCTTAAACATTAGGTTTTCACTCATATTAATTGTGTCATCCTCAACAGAGAATGTATTAGTAAAGTGTGTGAAGCAGCAGGCCTAAAGACTGCAGACCGTAAAAGAAAGGTAGTGAAGACAATTAGTCGAATCCTGGGTGAACGACCGATGATGGACCATGCAGGTAGCAATGTGAACTTGACGATAACCAGCACAGCATTGACGCTTACCATACTGGAGTCAGGTCAAGTGGTTGCGTGTCATGATATGCCAAATATTTCCTTCGCTTCAGGTGGAGACCCGGTGAGGAGAGAGTATTTACAAATTAGTTAGGAGGCAAGTGTGATAAACAGACCTTAGTTATCAGACATACTTTTTTATACTAATTCTTGAGGTTTAAAGATACAAAGTGTATTACTTTTCTATATCTAAAGCAATTGATGTTGTTGATTAATTAATCATTGCTTATTTATACACACATTCAGTTCTTAAAAGGATTAGCCTTTCCTTGCACATATTTGAGTTGGCTTTAGCAGACATGATACTTTCTGTAACTACCTTTCCACACAGTATATGGAGGACCTAGTGACATTCTTAACACATTTACAGAATTTTTAGGGTAGCAGTGCTTCCCATTGATACACTGACTTTCTGCTAACATCTCATTATTTGCGATTTCTTCAGTCTGAAGTTTGCATTTGTAATACAAGTTTTAGTTCTCTTAAGGCCTCTGTCATACAAAGATATGTTGAGCACATCTTGTTTTTGAGCTTCAAATGTAAGTGCATTTAGTACTCACCTTCCTCTTGAAACATAATATTTTATTATTATGGCTACTTGTTTATGTCTTCTTGTTATGACTGGAAAAAATTGGGGAACATTGATAAGCTTATTCCTGTTATGTATGAGTATATAGTGCTTGGAAAAAATTGGGGAACATTAATAAGCTTATTCCTGTTATGTATGAGTATATAGTGCTTTGAAATAGCACACTACTGACTACAAGTGTGTTATTTACAGTTTCAAACTGCACCCCTTATTTTTACTTAGAGAGGGTAGTTCATTTTGCTTCAAATAACATTTCCCTCTTCTTTACCATTCATTGTCATGTTGCAGTTGGTTAGAAAACTTTTAAAGTCTAACTTTGCATTATACCTTATTCCTCATAAAACTCAAATTTTACATGATTAGGCCTGATGTTTATGTTTTATGATGTGCCTTTTACTTTTTTCTTGACACTTAACCCTTTCATATCAGGAAAAAGAGGCTTCATTGAATTCCAGAGTCTCATAGTTGGTAGGAAAAACATTTCATCATTCTGATGAAGAGTACAAAATAGCAAAGATTTTCACAGAGTGTATATATTAACTCATGCTCTAAAACTCGGTACCCACCAGCAGTCAGGATAGTTGCCCAATACAATAGGTTTAAGGGTTGGAAACTTTAAGTATCCTCACTTTGCTCACTGTAGGATGAGAAATTCAACTTTACAGACTCTAATGTAGTCTTTTTTTTTAAGTTTTCTACACTCTAGGAATTCATTAGCTAAAATTTTCTCTCTCTTTTTGTGAGGACAGCATTAAACAAGTTTTATGTAAAAGTTACTAATGTGTGTGCACGTGTAAACTTTATAGGACACACTGTAGGATGAGAAATTCAACTTTACAAACTCTTCTCTAGGAATTCATTAGTTAAATTTTTTTCTCTCTTTTTTGTGAGGACAACATTAAACAAATTTTATGTAAAAGTTACTAATGTGTGTGCATGTGTAAACTTTGCAGGACACCTTAGACTTCATTGCTTATGTAGCCAAAGACAGCCGTTACGGGCGTGCATGCTTTGTGCTGGAATGTGGGGGAGGCCTGGCCCAAGATGTGATAACTACCATAGGCCAGGCCTTTGAGCTCAGGTTTAAAGAGTACCTCAAGCGAACGCCGTCCGTCCAATACACCAGCGTCAAATCTGACAAGTAAGTTTAATGACTACTCTAGATGGGTCATATGTTCAATAAGGATAAGAATTTTAGAAATCAATAAGAACAATAGCCAGTGACTAATTAGGGCATGTGGAGTTACTATGTATATGGCAACATACTCTTCAGGGTTGATACTTCAGTACGGGAACAGTGATCAGAAGAAATTAGAATGATTGAGAACAGAAACATAAATTGATATAAAAGAACTGAATATTGCTGCAGTATTTTTCTGCTGCAGAAATGAGTCACAGCTTGTCAGAAAGAGGATGGTTAGTTTTCATTATGGTGTGTCTCCAGATTAATTGATTGTGCTTTGGTAATTTGAATTTGGGAGATTATCATCCTGTTATGGTGTACATATTTTGTTAAGGTAATTTTGTTATCAGCTAAGGCTTGTTCAGTCCTGTATAGGATAGATCATTTATTATAGATGTCTCTATAACTGTTAAATGTTTCAATACAGAAATGTGTCTTTTATACCATACTTATTTTTTCTGCCAACCTAGGCCTGGGATAAATGGTGAGGGAACAAGCTGGGGACGTGATGACCCTGAATACTACAATGACCTCCCTGGAAAGGTTCCACCAGACCTACCCCCACCTCCAGTGCCCCCACTTCCACAGTACTCAGCTTCAGAGAGTAAAAGACCACCTCCTGTTGCTACATCTTGCCCAGCTCCTGCTACCCCTTCCAGCAGTGGGTCAACTACTTCTGTCTCCCCTGTACCATCAGCAGGAGCCCCAACTGTGCTCCTTAACTCTCATCAGCCACTGACAGGCAAAGGTAGTGTTCAGTTGAAAACTTTATAGAATTATATGATACATGTAAATGGAAAGCATATGAAAAGTTACTAAATGCAGTGAGAAGTATTACAAGTATTACTGGCTCTAGAGTAAGGCAGATTGACAAGTATGAAGGGAGGAAGGTGAGTAGTTCACAGTGTAGTTGGGTCAGCCTTAAGGATGTGTGATGTCACTGAAGTAATTTTGTCTATTTATAAACAGGGTAGTGTGTAAGGTGAATTTAAGGGTCTTAGAATAAGGAACAGGTCTTTGGTTTGCTCGATGTTGGGAATATGAGAGTTGAATCATTTGCTGTTTGAACATGACACAACTCTGGTGGCAGAATCCAGAGAGTAACTCCAGAAGCTGATGACAGAGTTTGGGAGATTGTGGGAAAGGAAATAGTTGAGAGGAAATGACAACATAGTTAAGGTGATGACGTAAAGCAAGGGGTTGATATAGGATGGTTTGAGGGTATGATTAAATAGCAAGGACCTGGGGAAAGTGGACTACTTTAGGTACATGGGAGTAGATGTGACATTAGGTATCTTACAGCTTTGCCCAGTGTCAGTGTCACTGATACATATCAGAAGCAGAATTAGCCCCAAGACTGATCCCTTCGATAAACCATCTGTTATGTCTAGCCATCCTAATGCTTCAGTCTTAATTATTGTTCTGTGTGTACTGCCAGTCAACCAATTTTTAACTACCAGACTACAAGACCCTTACCATGTGACTGAACTTTTGCAGGTAATGTTTGACATGGGACATCATCAAATGCGTGTTGACAATCTTCGAAATTGTATCTGCTTTACTTTCATCATGAATGTTGGTTATAACATGAGTGAAATCAAACAGATTTGTCAATCATAATTGATTTCATGGAAAATCATTCTGCAAATCATTGATTAAATGGTGATCCTCTAAGTGATTCTTTCTGTAAGTTTGCCAACTAGGGATGTGAAGCTGATTGGACTATAATTTTGAAGCAGAGATTTATTACTTTTATGAATATTGCTCTTACAGTAAGTTTTGTTTTTCAATTGTTTTAACATTAATACTTCCTTAAACCTCAGTAACATACAGTTCATATAATGTTATCTCATCAGTGTTCCTTTTATTGTAGGAAATAGTAATTTTTGCTTTGTATTGAATGTGTAGGTGTCAATTGAAATATTTTATTTGCAGTGTCTGACAACTTAATAGACTTTTCATCTGAGGGAGCACAACCTTCACCCATGAGATGTGAGCCAGAATATGTGAATGATGCTGTCATCAAACAGAAACAACTCCTTGACCAGAGAGATCCCTTTGACATGCGTAAGTTAATCAATGTTCTTTTATTTATTTGATTGAGTGCTAGAACTTAAGAACTGTATTTTTTGTCTTGCATATGATATCATGCAAGCAAACTTCCTACTACTCAGTAACCTAGACTGTAATATAATACCTACATCAGTTAGAGAATGCAAACTCTTTCATATTCAGTTGAAAACATGGGAGATGCTAAAGAATAAATTCTTTGAGTATAGAAGAAAAGTATTTTCATCTCTATTGCATTGTTTTGATGAAGCTGCAAAAATTAGAACATTAAATACAACTGACAGAAAGGTAACGTTGTAAGGGAGCAAGAATAAGATGTGGATTAGAATGGAATCTTGATAACATTTTTTGAGTTTTAGAGTTTTCATGACATGAAATAGACTACCAGTATAGTTGTGGCCAAAAGACAGTAAACATTCAGTGAAAGAAAATAATCCAGGAGTGAATTAGTCTCCTGGAGGTAAAACTTATACTTTTTCTGGGGTAATTATAACTTGTACAGTCTGTAGAATATTCAAAGGAATAATTGTTTTCACCGACAAGTGAAAAAGGGCACAAAACGCTATTTTTACTGTATATGGCATGACAGGCAAACATTATATTTATTTATGTCAGATTATAATAGGACATAAACGTTTAAGGCTTTTCTCTGATAGTTTAGGCATTAATGATTGGGTGGTTTGAGAGGAAGGGGATATGTTGTTTCATGGCTTACTGAAGAAACTGAGTGTTTTATGAGTGTGACTATTGCACCATCTTGGTCAGTCCAGTGTAGTTTGATGACATTAGATATTTCAGATATGTCGTATAAAAACTCTAAAATATCAGTCAAATGGAAAAGGTGAAATTTCAGAATTAAAGCATGATTACATATGGTTAGATGTTCAAACTCCTTTACCATCAGCTGCATGGTAAAAGGAGCATTTTGTGCTTGTGAAATGCATTGAAACTACAAATCAAACAGTTTTGCACGAGACAAAGTAAAAGATTAGTTGTCTTCTCAGCTCGTATTCCAAGACATATATTCCCAGTGTTTGTCACAAGAAATTGCCTTTTTTACAGAGCCTTTCAGCATGCAGTTATCTCAGCTGAGTGGAGGGGTGAGTGGCAGTAGTAGTACTTCCAGTGCCATTGGTGGAACAGGAGCTGGGGCAACAAGTGCTGGTGGTGTAACCACTATTGGAGCTTTGGGAGGAACCACGAAGCCTCTTCCTCTTAATCAGCGGTTACAGTTACAGCGTGAACCCTGGTTCCATGGTGCTATCAGCAGAAAAGAAGCGGAAATGTTGCTCTTACAGGTTAATAATTTTTATCTTTTAATCAGGGCATGGTGTATTAAAATGTATTACTTTGTATAAAGGAATGAATTATATATACGTAATTTTCAAAGGAAAAAGCAATTTAATTTTTTTCTGATATGAACAAATTATAAACACCTGACTGTTTTCTCAGCTTAAAGGATCACAACAGCTTTATTAACAAGGAGTTAAAACCAGTAGAAAGAACTCAACAGTTACTCAAACAGTTTTTTTTACCTGAGGACTGCATACAGAGATGATGTTTGCATATTTTGCATACATCTTACAGAGTGGTATAATCGTGGCACCAGTCCCTATTATAACTGAAAGCATCTGTAGTTGGAGGATATGCAACTATTAGGCTCACTGTTAGCAACAACCCAATTATTATCATATCTATTTCAAAATTGTCAACTAAACTCTGCCAGTTTAGTTGACTGAAAACAACAGTTAATTGGCAGTATTGTCTTTGGAGGAATAATCCCTTTTGTGTTTTTGATAAGGTTTTCCATTGTGCTCATATTTTATCATTCTAATGTTTGCCTTTTATATTTTAGGATGGAGATTTCCTGGTGCGTGAATCTCAAGGAACTGTTGGTCAGTATGTCTTGACTGGGATGCAAAATAACACGAAAAAACACCTGCTTTTGGTTGACCCAGAAGGAGTGGTGAGTATTTAGGAGCTAGTGAAAGAGAATGGTATTAATAACGGTTTTTGACCTCTGATATTTTAAGAGTATTCACAGTACTTTTAAAAATGTTGAGCATTTATTAACCTATTTGAATGCGGGAAGACATAGAATACTGTAAGAAATCAGAATATCATCATTGTTTGTATGATTAGTTTCTTTCATACTTGCTCTCTGTTTTCCACGTAAGCATGGTAGCACCGGGAACAGATGAAGAAATGACCTTTTTCGCTCACATCCATTCTCTAACCCCCTGTCCATCATCAGGCCCCAAAGACCTTTCCATGGTTTCCCCCAGCTGCTTCATATACCCTGGTTCAGTTCACTGACAGTACATTGCCCTTGTTATATTTACATAACCCCATGAATTTTTATTTTTTTGTTTGTTCAATAAAAATTCAGAAATGTCACGCAATGCATTTTCTGCCTTTCTTTCTACAATATATGTATCTGTCTCTCTTTCTCTCATTATATCCTTAACATTCCATAGGGTAAATCAGGTACAGGTTGCCAATAAGAAATCCGGCAACCTTGGGACCTCATGGCTACCGTATTTTCGATTTTTCTGGAAAATTGATTGATTGCCTCCTGACTCTATATATTTTGTATATATTGTAACAGAAAATGACTACAGTACTTTAAAGAAAGAAATATAAACACTAAATGAAAGGCAAATGAACTTTTAATGTTGAACAACTAAATAAAATGGTTTGGGTGCAGTAAAATGATACAGTACTCTACTGGTAA
>JAUUDW010040289.1:0-10107 GCA_032361385.1 Panulirus guttatus
GAGGCCGTATCTTCGCCAGTTTACCGGAGTACAGTCCCTTCAAAGACCTTCTCGCTGCGTTTGAGTCACCTGTCCCTCCTACTGAGCGTAGCGCAGCCTTGGAGGTGCAGCGAGCCCTTGGAAAGTGGCTCTTGTGGTGACACCAGGAGCCTTTCTGAAAGGCGTCCTGTGATATTGAACGCCTTTTGCAGGACTGCACTACTTGCAGTAGCGGGGAAAGGGTGGACTCCTCTTGAACGAGAAGTTCTTTGATGAGTGTATCATCTGAACCTCAACAGACTATGACGCTGTCTCGCCGAAGGTGGCTTTTCCCTGTCGGTGTGACCACAGACGGGCGGAGTCCAGTAACACCAAATAGATTACACACACACACACACACACACACACACACACACACACACACACACACACACGCACAAATCAAATGAACACAATATGTCGTGATTTCAGACTTCGTGGTATTTTAAGCTTAGCTCAGAAGTTCCGACCAACTCTCACAGTGAAGCCCAATTCACGCTTTGTGACTAGCTCTCATAATGTGACCAATTCACACACACTGTGACTTACTCGCACACTGTGACCAGCTCACACGCTGTGGCCAACTCAGACTGTGACCAACTCACCCATACTATGACCAACTCACATTGTGACGAACTCGTACACACTGTTACCAAGTCACACTCTGTGACGAACTCACACTGTGACCAACTCAGACTGTGACCAACCCACACACTGTCACCAACCCACATGCTGTGACCAACTCAGACTGTGACCAACTCACATACTGTGTCCAACCCACACTCTGTGACCAACCCACACACTGTGACCAACTCACACACTGTGACCAGCCCAGACACTGTGTCCAACTTACACACTGTGACCAACTCATACTGTGAACAAGTCACACACTGTATTCAACTCACACACTATGTTCAACTCACACACAGTGACCATCCCAAACACTTTGACCAATCCACATACTGTAACCAACTCCTTCACACACACTGTGACCAACCTACACACTGTGACCAACTCACACACTGTGACCAGCCCACACACTGTGACCAACCCACACACTGTGAGCAACTCACACACTGTGCCCAACCCACACACTGTGTCCAACTCACACACTGTGTCCAACCCACACACTGTGACCAACCCACACCCTGTGACCAACCCACTCACTGTGACCAGCTCCCCCACACACGCTGCGACCCAGTCCTCAACACAGCACGACCACTCAGTAAACGAGACTGAACGAGCAACTCGGCGACACTTTATGGTCAGCTCAGCGACAACAACGACAGATAAAGCCGGCCAATTTAAGAGCCAGGGTTCGTGACGACCGGTCATACACCTCGGACCGAGTCCCACTTGTTAAACAACGATTTCTAACGTCGGCGTCAAGTTGTGTCGTAAAGTCGACCCCGCTGTGTCTCGATATTAGCAGTGCAGCAGGAGGAAGTGCGGGAGCGAAAGGGGTCCAGCAGATGTCGTCCTCTCCTGAAGGCTTTCCCTGAGTCCACAACCCTTAGTGCCTTTTTGCCCCCAGTCTCTCTCAGATGTATTAAGGCCGCCTCTGTAGCATTCGCGAGTTCAGAGTCCTTTATTCCGCTTCCCTAAGGACTCAGAACTGTGGACCAGGTAAACAGTACGTGATTAAATATGTTTGAAAAAGTAATAGCATTGTCGACAATTCTAGTTATCACTTTGCGTCAAGTATATATATATATATATATATATGAGTGCACTGGGCCACAGTGATGCGAGTGATCCAGTTTGCTGATGACCACGAGAAAAAATGAAACACTGGTAAGTCCCCAAGTGCACTTTCGTGTGATTAATACATCGTCAGGGGAGATATATTTTTATATCTCCCCTGACGATGTGTTAATCACACGAAATTGCACTTGGGACTTACCGTTTCACTTTACCTCGTGGTTATCAGCATATATATATGCAACCCCAATACTCGTCTTATGGGGTTGCTGCAGCTTTGAGGTTGCAATCTATGCGGGAGCATGGTAACGTGGTTTCCTTTGGGGTGAAAAGGTCCTTGACGGCGCACTACTCCCCGCAAGTGAAAAGTCTCCTTTGGCGAGGCTCTACCCTCATCAGTCCATGAAACAGAGTACATATCTTCAAAGAACTTCTAAAAGAAATCCACCTGCCCTACTACTGAGTGTAGTGCAGCCTTGGGCTACAAGAACCATCGAAAATGAGAGTCCTTGGGTGACACCAGGACCCTTTCAGAAAGCAAGTAAACTATCGTGGGGAAGAGCGATGGTACACTCCGACCTAGGGGAGTGAGGAACATTACGGCAAAGTCTTGGCGCGGCACAAGACGCCGAAAACGGACGAGTGAGATTTGCGAACATGGCGGAGTGTCATTGGTCCAAGTCTTGACATAAGACTAAGACATTCCTGTTATATTCATCACTCATGCTACTTAAGTAAACATTCTTCTAAGGTTCTCCTTTTCGAAGACTTGTAATTTGTTATCGTGGTATACGCCAATGTTGCTCGCTTCCCCACAGTCTTTGTTGATGCTCAGAGACAAGGAGGACCTTCTAGGCCGAGCCTCAGCGTATACTCTGCTCCGCTCGCAGCACCTTGTACGATTTATCGATCTGCTTCAGCGAGGGGCTCGGCGTTGTACTGCTGGGCCTCCCTCATCATCCACAGTTATTCATCTCAGTAGCAAATTCGTGGACGGGAGATCAGTCCACGAACGGCGACTCCGCATCCACCCCTCTAGACCCCTTTGTTTTCGTTGTCTCTATGTCTCTCTAAGGGATCAGCCTTATGTCTGATATAAAATCAACTTCCTCAAGCCCCATGCTCCCTCACACCCGTCCCATCCACCAGCCCCACAACCAACATTTTAAAGATATTGCGGTGTCGGGAAAGCATCACTCAGTAGTCTAGTCAGCTGACCTCTTTTACACCCGAGGCTTCTGTTGCACTGAATCATGGTCTCGAAGCGCGTGAGCTAGTCCGTGTTAAGGCTTCCTTCCACTCCACATCCTCACGATCGAACGTTGGGTGAAGCCCTTCAAAAAAGTTTTCATCTGCGAAGGATCTGATACAGGACTGAGAAACTTATAATCCGAGGGGGCTTCGGTTCCTCATTCAGTACTCACGTAAGTCCTGAGACATGGGAGCACGCAGCAGCTTACTTCACCAAAAACATTGGCGTCGAAGGATTCAGAAGCGTCCCCACAGCATGTAACGTTCTCTAAGTATTTGAAGACAAAGCGTACTCAAGATCTTATCATCCCTGAAATCGTAAATTTACCGCAGTAAACTATATGATGCACTTACCGAGGCTCTTTCTTGTGGTCGATAACAGACTGCCGAAACCCAGGATGGCGGAGGGGGATGACGCGAGACGCGGGGACCCTATGGTTGCTGACCTTTGGATCTGAGCTCAGACCGCTCGGAGGTAAGAAGAGAGCGAGTGGTGTCTCTTCCGTATCACGAACACACCAGCCAGCACTCTGGCAACATGGGCAGAACAAGTTACCGTTCCCTTTACCTGTTCAAACGACGAGCGTGCGGGGTTTGCTAATGTCATCAGGCAGCATTTACGGTGCGCCCGAAAGGTAAAGCGAAACGATGCTTCATAAAGAAGTAACCTGAGTTATCGAAGTCCCATTACAAGGATGAAAGAGCTGCTCTGTAACATGAGGAAGCAGAAGGTCTTGAAGCCACTCCTGAATATTAGTGACCATGTTCTTATGGGCACTAATGCATCAATGAACGTATTTAAAAGCTACAGTAACCCCTGGAGAAGGGGTACTCTGTGGTATATCATAAAAATACATATACAACAAATGATAATAATGATGGTATTAAATAAAAACTCTTTGTTTTTTCACTGGACTATTTCTTCTCAGCTAGATCGTCAACAGGTAATCAATCGTTTATGACCTAACTAAAGTGGAGATTAAATGGCTAGTTTACTAAACCAGCAAAAAAAATATTATCAATCGCTCTTCCAAAGTTAAAACGTCTGATTGCTGTTGTAAACAATAAGAGCGCTAATGAAAATTCGCTGAAAGAGTAAAGGAGTGAAAAACCGTGTTTGTCCTAGATAGAGTCGGTACACGACAGAACGCAGCGAAGCTCTGATGACGATGGGTTCTCTCATTAATCTACCATGAAGTGAGTCTACAGACCCCAAGGAAGGTGGTTTCCTTGTTTTCGTCTACAGTGTGCAGAATTAGCGCCAATACTTCAAAACCAATGTATGGTGACCTAGTGTGTTATGGCTGGGAAATATCAAAGAAACGATAGCCATGCCCTTATGGCGTAGGACGGCTAAAAATACTGCAGACTTGAATTTATTTTTTCTCTCCACACGCACTCTTGTCAGAGCCCCTTATGTCGCGATAAACATCAACTTGATTACTTATTGATTCTGGCGGTGAGTGGTGGTGAGGGCAGGGCCGGGGTTGGGGGGAAAGAGCCTACTGCACCGTGTTTCGCGGGAGAAACGTGCAGCGCCCCCCAAGAAACCCAGCAGCCCACGAGACACCAATAGTTCACAAGACCCCAACAGCCCATGAGACACCAATATGAAAATATCAAGCAACCAACGAGAAACCCAGCTGCCTACGAGACATCCAGCGACCCACGAGACACCAGCAGCCCACGAGACATCCAGCAGCCTACGAGACATCCAACAGCATTACAACAACAGTTGACCGTACCCTGGCGGGATGCAAGAGCACCAGACGAACGCAATATTTGTTCAGGTCAAAGACTCGGTTCGGGTTTGATGACTGTTTGACTGTCGATCATCACTGATGGCAATGAAATGAATATTTCATTATGTCAGTCGATCATCATTAACGGCAAAACGAACGTACTGTTATCATATTATATAATATTATATGAAACTATATCATGCTACGTCATGGTATATTCAGTGATTTTTTCGACCAGCCTGCTGCTCGGCCCTTCCTGTCACACACTGCCATACACACAAGCTGGAATCCTCCCCATCCCCTAAAATCAAAGATATTCACCGATTGAGAATTTCGTCTCGAAGGCATGAGATGCAGGTGAGGGCGAGCTACTTTTCGTAGGGATGCTTGAAGTAGTCATTAATGAAGTTACACGACCGTACCTCAAATAGTGGTTGGGAACTGATGTCGGATGTTAAACTTAACCAAAGTGTTGACATGCACGTAGACATGGGCGGGAACCAAAGTCGATGCCAAACCTAACCAGGGAGTGAACGCGCGTGAACCCGGCCGGAAACTACACTAGGATGTAAGAGAAATTATCCAGAGTCTGGACAGGCACACGGACGTGATCGCCGAGGATAGGAGAATAATTCCTCCTTTGCTCCCTACTGACTACCTAACCCTTCCTACTTCATTATTTCCGTATATAATTACACCGACCAATGACGGACAATTTTGCAATAACAGACATGTTCTCACGAAGTTTTACTGGATATAAGAGACGTGTTTTCAAGAAAACGCAGGCATATTATTGCTTATTATTCTATAAGTACTGGAGTTCTTTTGATTCAAACCTATGCCTTACTGAGCTGAAGATTAAGATGTAATCAATAACAACTTCACACACAGTAGCAAGAAAGAGGCTGTGAGTGGGAGTGTATAAATTTCATGACAAACAGAAAAAAGGATTTCTAAGAAAATATTGTCAATACACTATATTGAATTACAGGCATGGAGGCCACGAAGTTGTTACGTTTTCAGATGAACAAAAGGGAAAATGAAGACTTTCGCATTTTGAAGGCTTAAATATACTGTTACTGAATGAACAGTTTAACTAAAACATTTAATAAGAGTAAATGAGACTGGCGGACGCAATGAATTCCAAGTAATGTCCAGGGAAAGATCTGATTCTGGGAAGAAGAATGAAACTTTAAAAAAGAAGTGGGGATCTTGAGAAATTCTGCAATTGTAAAGACCGAAATTTCCGAGGAAAATTCTTACAGCTGTGAAAGGATTGAGATTCTTGAGCAGAAGTTTCGTAGAAGTCGCCCTCACACCTGCAAAAGCAGGTAATGACATAAAGGCTGACTATAATAGAGAAGACAATTTCCGAGTTCAGTTTTCTTTGACCAGAGACATTCGCCAAAATTTATCAACAAGAACGCGAGCGCTTGCTTTTTGATGAATTACTGACATCGTATTTATGAAGGCTACGCTTTGAAAGGGTCCAGAATTTCGAGGGGTCTTAACAAAGCAGAAAGACCAATTGTTATTTCTCTCTGATGATTAAACTTAGCTGAATAGGAAACATCAATTCATGAGGAGGCTTCGATTCTGACGTTACACAAACTTTAAATTTTGATCATAAAATAATCCTGACAAACTTTGAATGAGTTTGGCCATTCAGTAAGAGCTGTTTTAAAATGTTTTGACAGAACATACTGAACAACAGTCACAGCTCTTTGATAAGCTCAGGTTAAGAAAAACCAAATGCGCATAAAGTTTGGATGGTCAGGTTCTTTGTTCACGTGTTTATCCGCCCGTCATGCTTGGCCAGGAACGCAATCCTGGGAGAGAGTCAACAACAGGCATTCCATCCTCTGCCGCCTGGGTGACCAGCTCCCCAGCATTAGCTGTTCCTTCCTCATAACACTCAACGGCCGCTCTCGACTCCTCCTCTCGACTCCATCAGCCCAAGTGTCGTACCGTCAAGCCCCAAATGGAATACTCCATCTGACGTCTGGCCGCAACCTAAGATTTTCTGTCCCAGTGGATCTAAATCTGGTCACTGTTTTGTGGACCCACTTCACGTCGAAGAACCTAAATATGACTAAAACACGATATCATCCGCAAACCTTAAATGTCCAAGCGCCTGTGACCTAACTGAAGGGCAACAGAAATCATTACGGAACTGCCTCAACCCTTTTCCGCAGAGGTTTTGGCTGGAGTGCAAAAGCAGACGAGAGCAGAGTTCAGAACTTTGTTTGTTCCTTCTGGTTTTGGTCAGGAACTGTCTCTCAAGAAATCATCGCCCAGAGGAAGAATGGATGGTGGCACTTTTCTATGGTTTATGAACATAAACTCACCTTAAATTATCACACAATCGGTGTTCTTCCTAAAGATCGGATGTTGTATGTCAACAAACTTACCGTTCTCTTACAAGCACCTTTTAAAGAAAACGCACATCTTGTAATGGGGAGACCCATGCAAATCTAGTTCTATTACAGAGCGACGTAAAGATCACCCAGCCTCCTTTTCCTTCCCTTGTAACGCGTCACATAAGGGCTGACTACCCCTTCTCCTTACTTGTGTACCTAATCTATGATCAGGAGCCAGTATTATGGTAAAAAGTTTTAGAAAACTTCCTCTAAAATGTGACAACATTCGATAAACTTTATTCGTTCGACTACCAAGTCATTTAGCTCTTGACCTGACGAGAATAAAATCTTTGACAAAAGTTTTCATACATTTCAGATCTTTTTTCGTCCTCAATACGTAGCTATTATCACATTTTTCTTTCCTTAGTAATTTTTTTTTCTTATGTTACTTTTACTCGTACGTAAATTGGTTTAATAATACATCTCATAATCATTGTTTCTGTTAATACAGGTCCGATAAAAATATTTTTCTTATCCGGTAGGGAAACAAATCGAAATAGATGGGTAAAGCAATTTTCTAACAAGAGAAACCCGCAATACTATTCAATTTGTTGAAGAATTCAACATAAATCCTAAATATTTTAACCATGTCAAGTGACATCTACAAATTAGTTATAGATTTTACATGAATCCATCTATTTCCTAAATTCTTTTGTATTATCCTCTATGTATACTGTCATGTATTACATGCTATGCTGATGCTATTTTCTTGTTGAGCTTTAATTAAATCCAAATAAGCTATAACTACTATTGCTACAACGCCACGTACGTACCTTTCAAACCAATATCACTAGCTTTAGTATCCCAACAAATTCGTTTTCTATACTTCACTTCTGAGACAGAAAATGAGTATAATGATATATGGGGATTTAATCTATTTACTCTACATTACCTTTAAGAATTATGGGATTAAGTCTATTCATCTTATATTACATCTAAGAGTTAAAGGTTTAGGAATCTTGTGGGTTATAAACGTCACTCTTTCAACTTCCATCAGAAATCGTTATAAATAATGCTTGTAACGTTTATGCTCAATTATTCATCAGTTATCAATATGTGTTGGGGTAGAAGCTAAATCAACACATCAAGATAAAAAAAAGGGGGAAGGGAGAGGAAAGTTTTCAGTTTTCTGATAGCAAAAATATTTCATAGTCAATGATTAAACTCGTTCCAAAAACAATGTCTTTCCCAGTAAATAAATCTTCGGACGATGTTACCACAATGAAATCATTTAGTCATATCTTTATAATCCTGATATGCCTTCTGGACTGAACAGTATAATCAACAAATCTGTTACGATGGTCTGCTCTTAGTAAAAATGACATACTTCATTTCAAAAAAAGATGTGATCTACAGAAACCTAAAGGAAGAACCCTCCCTTCTAGTGAACCTACGCTAGTGATGTATATTTAAAGTGTTTATGTAGTTAGGATGGGAGTTGACTTTATTCAAGTATTGTTTACGACCAGTCAGAGAAAGGGGTTTTGTTTACCTGTGAACACAAAACCTTTATTCTCCAATTCAGTAAACGGCATCACAAAAGAACTTTTATTCCACATACGTTATTTGTACAGTTTTCTCTTTTTGAGGCTTCAGTCACGGACAAAAGTTCATATCAAGGCCGGGCCTTCATTGAAAGGGAAAATGTAATGACGAGAAGTATTCATGAATGTTGTAGGAAATGAAAAAAACTGTCTTTTAAACAGTGCCATGTCACAGTTACCGGGAAAGAGGTAGAGTTTCAGAGCTTCGAGGTGTAGGGAAAGAAACAGTAATCAAAACGGCCCACCACTGAGTTGCCAACGGCTGTGAAGGTCCAAAAATGCAAACGTTATCATCAGGCCCAACAAACCTTTATGAAAATTCTGGGAATAACACCAAGACTCTTTCATAAATATTGGTCCTGGAACAGTTGTGAATAAGTCTATAAACTAATATGATGGTCTAGACAGAAGGCATTGAAATAGAATAATGGAGTACCGCAGGTTGAGCCCCTTCTTCTTTCCACCCGTTTTCTTCTAGCTTTCTCTTCCTCAACACTCTCCCAACAGCTCTCTAACAAACCCCTTCCATAATTCTACAGCTCCCAAGGCCTCTCCCTCCAATAACCAATCAAGAGATATTATCGTGGCTTTCTTTCCAGTCACCTACCTATAACAATTACTGCCTTTACCATTACTTGCATAATCTTGTTACTGACACAATAAATCCTAATCATCCTAACCTGGTGATAAGAGAGGGTATTCAAACCTTCAAATAACATAAAATACAGTTTTACTTGAAAGACAAATCCCCTAACCTTAAGAACCTCTTTGGTCTTTTAATTAGCACATCAAATACCCCGAATAAGATTACAAAAATAGGCACATGAAAATACATAATCACAAGAGACACCTTGCCAATGTGAAGGATGATGCCAGATGTTTACATACATTATACAAATCTAAAAGGTATGCTGAAGAATAAATCATAAATAGGAAGAATTCTCAAAGTGGGCATAAATTTGTAAAAAAAGCCTCTAAAATCAGAGATTAAAATGTACCCTTGAAAAATTAGCTTGTGAAGTGCCGACTACGATGAACAAATAAGTGTTAAAAATAAATATGAAACATTACAAAATTATGTATGCAAGATCTTGCACTTTACATGCAATAAACATCACAGAATATATGAATCGTAAGAAACACGACAGCGCGATGCGAATACTTAAAATTCTGATCAATTCATCAAATGAACAAAGAAAATACGATAAGTTGCATCAAAACATAAGTTGCGAAACGTAAAATCAATAAATAAATGAAAACGAACCATCAAAATATCCAAGAAAACGTGATATTGTTTTTGATAAGTTGGTATAAACTATTTACACACAAAATGGTACACATCCAAATGACGAAGGAGAAAGTATATAGAGTAAATTACAATTTGTAAACTACCTTGAGAAAAATTACTTGTATTAGAATACTTTTTTTTTC
>JAUUDW010040399.1:0-16866 GCA_032361385.1 Panulirus guttatus
ACTTGATGGGATTCGACCAGTCTAGACCAGTTGCTTGCCGCTGTAATACGTAGGGTGATCGATTTCTTAAGCAATCGAATAGTCATTTTCCTATAGTGGGCGATCATAGCCGATTGTTAGCGCTCCTGGCTGTCACGCTGTGGACCCATGTTTCAATTATTTCTGTTCGAATTTTACTTGTTATATGGTAGTGCACGTTCATATTCACTATTTCGTTTTTCATATACCTCAACGTGTAAATATTTAGGTTCTGTGAAATGCTTTGTGCTACTTTTGTCATGCTGAAAGGATTTGATCAGTCTAGACACCGTTGCTCACTACTTAGAGACAACGGCTATTCGATTACCTAAGTATTAGAATAGTCATAATCCTTTTTAGCGGCGATCATATCCGAGCGGTATCGCTCCTTGCTGCCACGCTGTCGACCCGTGTTCGAGCCATGGGCGTTCGAAATTTACATGTTATATGGTACTGCACGTTTATATACATTATTTAGGGTTCCATATACTTCAGAGTGTAAACAGTTAGGTTCTATAAAATGCTCTCCGCTGGTTGTGTGAACTTGGGTTTTCAACAGTCTAGATCCCGTTGCTAACCGACTTGAGACGGCGGGTATTCGATGACGTAAGTATTCGAGTATTCATTTCATTATTAGGGGTGATCATAGCCTAGTAGTAGCTCTTCCACCTGCCATGCTGTGGACCCGTGTTAAGATCATGGCTGCTCGAATTTTACATGTTATATGGTAGTGCGCGTTAATATCTTCTATTTAGTGTTTCATATAGCCCAACGTGTAAACAGCTAAGTTTTTTGATATCCTTTCTGCTTGTTTTTTGAACCTGATGGGATTTGACCAGTTTAGACCCCGTTGCTCACCGCCTTGAGATGATGGGTAATCGATTACGTAAGTATTCTAATATCTATACCCCTATTAGGGGCGATCTTAGCCGAACGATAGCGCTCCCGCCTGCCATGATGTAGACCCGTGTTAGAAGACTGGCTGTTCGAGGTTTACATGTTATATGGTACTGCATGTTCCTATGCTCTTTTTCGTGTTTCATATACCTCAACGTGTAAACATTTAGGCTCCCTGAAATGCTCTCTGCTGGTTGTATAAACCTGATGGGATTTAATGGGTCTAGAGTTCATTGTTCCCCACTCGGACACGAAAGGAATTCTATTGCGTAAGTATTCGAATAGAAATTTCCTATTTACGGGCGACCATAACCGAGCGGTAGCGCTCTCGTCTGTCACGCTGTAGACCCGGGCTCGAATCCTGGCTGATCGACGCACACATGTTATATGGTAGTGCACATTAATATGCACTATTTCGTGTTACATATTCCTCAGCGTGTAATCAGTTAGGTTCTGTGAAATTCTCTCTGCTGGTTGTGGGAACCTCTTGGGACTTGACAGTCTAGTGCCGGTTGCTTGCCGCTCTGACACGTAGGGTAATCGATTACCTAAGTAATCGAATAGTCAATTCCCTACTAGGAGCGATCATAGCCGAGTGTTAGCGCTCCTGGCTGTCACGCTCTGGACCCGTGTTTCAATTATTTGTGTTCGAATCTTATATGTTATTTGGTAGTGCACGTTCATATTCACTATTTCGTTTTCCATATACCTAAGCGTGTAAACATTTAGATTCTATGAAATGCTCTTTGGTGGATGTGTCATCCTGAAGGGATTTGACCAGTCTAGACCCCGTATCTCACCACTGAGAGACGATAGCTATTCAATTTCCTAAGTATTCGGATATTCATTTCTCTTTTAAGGGCGATTATAGTCGAGCGGTAGTGCTCCCTCCTGCCATGCTGTGGAATCGGGTTTGAATCCTGGCTGTTTGAGGGTTACATGGCATATGGTAGTGCGTGTTTACATTCATTAATTCGTGTTTCATATACCTCAGCGTGTGAACAGTTAGGTTCTATAAAATGCCATCTGCTGGTTGGGTGAACCTGATGAGATCTGACCTGTCTAGACCCGGTTGCTCACCGCTTTGAGACGACGGGTATTCGATTATGTAAGTATTCGAATGTTCATTTCTCTATTAGGGGAGATCATAGCCGAGTGGTAGCGTTTCCACCTGCCATGCTGTGGACCCATGTTAGACTCATGGCTGCTCGAGGGTTATATGTTATATGGTAGCGCGTGTTTACATTCACTATTTCGTGTTTCATATACCCCAACGTGTAAACAGTTAGGTTCTATAAAATGATATCTGCTTGCTGTGTGAAGTGAGCCTGATGGGATCTTACCTTTCTAGACCCCTTTGCTCACCGCTGTGAGAGGCCGTTGATTCGATTACATAAGTATTCGAATAGTCATGTCCCTATTTGGGGCGATCATATCCGAGCAGCATCGCTCCTAGTTGCCAGGCTGTGGACCCGAGTTCAAATCATGGCTGTTTGAAGTTTACATGTTGTATGGTACACCACGTTTGTATACATTATTTAATGTTTCATATACTTCAACGTGTAAACAGCTAGATTTTGTGAAATGATTTCTGCTGGTTGTGTGAACATGATGGGATTTAAATAGTTTATTCCCCGTTGCTCACCTCCTTGAGACGATGGGTAATCGATTACATAAGTATTTGAATATTCATTTCCCTATTAGTAGCGACTATAACCGAGCGGAAGCGATCTCGTCTGTCACGCTGTGGACCCGGGCTCGAATCCTGGCTCATCCACTTATACATGTTATATGGTAGCACACGTTCATATGCACTATTTTGTGTTACATATTCCTCAACGTGTAAACAGTTAGGTTCTCTGAAATGCTAACTGCTGGTTGTGTGAACCTTATGGGACTTAACAGTCATGACACCGTTCCTTACTTTTGAGAGACGATGGGTATTCAACTACGTAAGTATTCGAATAGCAATTTACCTTTTTGGGGAGAAAATAGTTGAGGGGTAGCGCTCCCGCCTGCCGCGCTGTGGACTCGGGTTTGAATCCTGGCTGTTTGAGGGTAACGTGTTATATGGTAGTGCGTGTTTACATTAGCTATTTCTTGTTTCATATCAATCAACGTATGAACAGTTAGGTTCTATAAATGCTATATGCTGGTTGTGTGAACTTGATGGGATTTGACGAGTATAGACCCGTTGCTCACCGCCTTGAAACGATGGGTATTCGATTACGTAAGTATTCCTATAATTATTTCCTTACCAGTGGTGATTATAGTAACACTCCCGGGTGCCACGATGTGGTCCCGGGTTCCAATTCTGGATGTTGGAGGTTTACATATCATATTGTAGTGCTTGTTCATATACACTTTTTTGTGTATCATATACCTCAACGTCTGACCAGTTTGGTTCTGTAAAATGGTATCTACTTGGATTCTGAACCTGATGGAATCTAACCAGTCAAGAGCCCGTTGCTTGCCGCTGTGAGACGTAGGGTAATCGATTACGTAGGTATTCGAATAGTCATTTCCATTTTCGGGGCGATTACAGCCGAGCGATAGTTCTCGTGCCTGCCACGCTGTGGACCCAAACTTGAATCCTGGCTGCTCGAGGGTTACATTCTATATGGTAGTGCTTGTTTACATTCATTAACTCGTCTTTCATATACCTCATCATGTAAACATTTACGTTCTGTAAATTGAAATCTGCTGCCTTTGTGGACCTGATTGGTTTTGACTATTCTAGACCCCGTTGCTCACCGTTGTGAGACGGTGGGATTTCGATTACGTAAGTATTCGAATAGTCATTTTCCTACTAGTGGCTGTCATAGCCGAGCGGTAGTGCTCGCGCCTGCCACGCTGTGGACCCAAACTTGAATCCTGGCTGCTCGAGGGCTACATGCTATATGGTAGTGTGTGTTTACATTCATTATTTCGTCTCATAAACGTCAAAATGTAAACATTTAGGTATTGCAAAATGAGATATGTTGGTTGTGTGGACCTGATTGGTTTTGACTAGTCTAGACCCCGTTGTTCACCGCTTTGAGACGATGAGATTTTGATTACGTAAGTATTTGAATAGTCATTTCCCTATGTGGTGATCATATCCGAGCGGTAGCGCTCCAGCCTCTCACGCAGTGGATCCGGGCTCGAAACCTGGCAGTTCTAGGTTTACACGTTATTTAAAGTGCGTTTTCATATGTACTATTTCGTACTTCATATGCCTCAACGTCTAAACTGTTAGGTTCTGTAAAATGCTGTCTGCTGGTTGTATGAACCTGATGGGATTCTGTAAGACACAACACGCATACCTGACAATGTCAGACACAACACTCTGATCTGTTAAAGCAAACGGTTTTTGTATATTTTAGCAAGCTGACATACCTGATCTGTTGTCCAACCCATATATATAGGACGGGTGTCACTGTCTTGAGGGCCCAGATCCTGATCTCACTTCACCCAGACTGTACATAGCTTCTTTTCTAATAAAAATGAAAAAGGCGCCAGACCTTCATTAAAAGTCCACGTCAGCCACGAAGTTTGGAAGCAGTCCTTGAGACGGGCTAACGATTGGTGGCAGCGTTATTACGGACCTACGAGCTGACGCCCACACCGCCCGGCACCGACAGCGGCTCCACCCGCTACCAGCTGACGGCGCCCTCCTCCAGCCTCCAGCAGTGCCCCTACGCCGCCCTCCACCCCGTTTTGTCACACCCTCACTGTTACTGGGTCACTGTGACAACTTATCGAGACGGTGCCACTGAAGGACCCCGCTGCCGTCATCACGAACGATCTTGCAGACGTCTGGCCGTATCTGGTAGGCACCATCAACGACTCGCCGACGTCAGCAGAGAGCCTTCCTCCACACACGGTCACCACCTCGTCTTGCAGACTTTAGCGACATCTCTGGTGGGAAGCCTCAACCCCTTGAAGCGACATCTCTGGTGGGAAGCCTCAACCCCTTGACAACGTCACTAAAGAGACTTCACATCAGCGACGTCACCTCGGACATCACCCTGCCTTCACCCTCCTGTGACATCATCCATGACGCGTGGCACAGACCCGCCGCCCGTAGACCACGCTGACTCACGTCTCCAACGCTACCACCCCCCCACCCGCCACGCTGTCCAAGTCTCCTCCACCACCCGCCATCCCCGCTCCAAGGTCGCCTCAACACACCACGGCCTGACATGCGCTAAGTCGCACCTCCGACGTCCGAGCCAGCCGGCCACTTGTGATTTATACATCTAGATAAGATTTCCGACTGTTTTGTTTATTGATGGCTTCCCCAATGTGGTAAGCTATGCATTAGTCCTGATTCTTTTTTTTTGCTCCATTTAGTTCATTGCTTTATATGCTGTACTTATATATCGTATGTGATGACTCCTTTCATACATCGAGTCTTTAAATCTTTTCATGCTTTCAGTTATACCTTGCGAGACGTCATTTCTTGTGTTCAATTCTGGCTTTGATTTTTTTTATGTAGATTTATTGCATTTAATTTATCAAGTAAGATTCTTGACGTCTTATTTAAGATATGCAAATAGTGTTGCCTATATTCTTCGCTTTAGTTACCTTGTGTTTCCTTTAACTTCGGTTTTAGTACATGTCTAACGGATACTAGTGTGATACACGTAAGGGTCCTTATTCACTTAGGAGTTTACTCAGGGTCCCTTACTATAGACGAGGGCAGTCACTTAACATGGCCACTTCTGATATTAAGCTAACAGACTCTGGTACTGATACACTTGCTCACAGGTTGTCTTACCCTATCCCCCCCCACCTCCACCCCTACAGTGTTTACAGTAGAACACGCTAGACAGTCACACAAGCTATTTGATGGGAAACTTGCAAATTTTGAACGGTGGATTGAAAATGCGGAAGACATTGTAGCCAGATATGGGCCACCAGGTGATGACAAGTCTCTCATATCTGCTGCTAAAAATCTCATTGATTTCACTAAGCCTGACAATTATGCTAGAGTAGTGTATGACTCATATGACATCCAGCACTGTGCATCTTGGGAAGGGTTCAAAGCATTGTTTAGACTGGGTTGTGAGGAATCACTTTCAGACAGTTTACTGCACACTCTTCTACGTGCCGTTAATTCAACATATGCGGGTGATATGCCAGTTTCTGCTTATTGTTGTTCTTTACATGAAAAAGTTAATTTAGTTGGGCAAGCTTATGCAACTCACCTTGGCTATCAGCTATGCTGGACCCTGAAACACACACACAAAAAAAAACTTTTCTGAGGTTGTTGCATATTACCTTAATTCTAAAGGATCTCCCCCCCCCCCCGACGTAACACGGCGATTACTTAATGAAAATATTGACCCTTCTTGGTCTGTGACAAAGGTACTAAATTACACTCAGAGACTACGTGGTTATTCCAATACAAAGACATTGGGGATGGTATCGGCCCCACCACGTCAGCACATTCCTTCATGTCAGCATACTCAGGGTGCTCTTGACCCCGCGTCTCACAGTGAACGAAAACGTGTCGTTGATGATCAATCATCAGATGCCATCAACTGCTTACGTTGTCACCAGTCAGGACATAAGGCGAATGTGTGTCCTATATTGAGTGCGTCTTCACGCCAGAACCCGAACAAACGCGAATGGCCACCCACGGCGTCACGATCTCGGTTTTCACAGTTCTGGCGATCGAGCCATAATTCCCCCCTATAGACTACAGGCCACCCTTCCCCCCTTCGCCATCATGGGCACGCCTGCCACAAATGTGCTCATACTACAGGAAAGCTAAACACACTTCAGCGAAATGTCTAGCCTTAGCTAGACAGACGTCACCCAACACAGGTTCATCGCCACATTATCACCAATGAGAGTCTTACTCTCATGAAAGGATCCCGTCTTATAAAGAGCTCTTCAGACATATTCGTTCTTTGGCATCTTCTCTCACTAAAGGTTTCGATTTAGTAGGCTCATTTCAAGACCATCCTATCACTATCTTCCTCGACACTGGCGCAGGAGCAGATATCATCCATTATGATTTTACTGAACCACTAATGCGCGCTCAACTTGTTAAATGCTCAGACTTTTACCCGACCCTTAAGACTACTTCGAATGAAACTCTCGATGTCAGAGGCACTATTCAAATGAACGTTCGCATAGGCAACTCGGTCGTTACCATAAACCCTTACGTTGTTCGTGGTGTAACTTTCCCCGCTATCTTGTTAATAGGACGTCATTCCATGAGGCAACATAGGATCTACCCCACTTATCATGAAAATGTGGTCTGTGTTGACAATACTTTTCCTCCAATATTACAGAATAGTTCTCATTCAGTGACACTAATACAGCTGCTTCCACGCCATGCTCGAAGGTTTACAATATGCATCCTTTCTACTTTTCCACTACTTGTCCAGGGAAATTGAAAACAAACATTACCTTGCATGGTGATATCCTGACGAAGGTTCCCCTTTCACTTTCACGAGCATGGATGCATGACCATGGACTCAGGCATACTCAGCAAAATTTTTCACTTAAGGTAGTTGCTAAACCCTCATCACTAACTGTCAGTGGACTATCGAAGGACGCCTCTATTCATGAGACCGCAGATGGAGAGGTCACAATGTACATTGCCAATACACGGCCCACTCCTGTCCGTCTGCATAGAGGTACTAAGCTTGTGGAATTCTCTGTTTTGAAGTCCGAAATTCTAGACAGGGAGTTGTATGAGTTTAGCATCCGTCTAGTCTCAGATCTCATTAACCCTCCACCACCTACTAGTCCTACTTCTGGCTCAACAGTGCACGGTTCGAGTCAGTTTCCCACCATCACACCTGACATGATTTCTGAGGTAGGATTAACCAAGCATGCTGAACAGTTAACAGACTTACTTAACCAATATTGGTCCACCGTTGCTTTATCAGGAGAACCATTACGCAGAACTCATTTGGATGCTCACACTATTAACTTAGAGAAAGGAACACGTCCCATTTACGTAACAGCTTACCGTTTGCCACATGCGCACAGAGAGCTAGCGAACAAGCTTGTTCAGGATATGTTGAAAGACAATGTCATAGAAGAATCACGGTCACCATGGAATTCGCTACTTCTGCTCGTTCCAAAGAAGGACGGAACTTTTAGGCCAGTCATAGATTTTAGGAAACTCAAAAAGGTCACGATGAAAGACCATTCTCCATTACCAGCAGTATCAGAGCTTCTTCATAGCCTCGGTAAGAATAAGATATTTTTCACTTTGGATTCACTGAGCGGGTTTTGACAGATCCCACTGTCAGAGAACAGCCGGCCCCTAACTGCGTTCAGTACGCCAGATGGTCATTGCATTTCGTATGCATGCCGCTCGGTCTTCATTCCTAACCGATGGCCTTCTCAAGGTTAATGACCAACATTTTTCGTCACACGCTATGCAGAGAGGTATTAGTTTATCTTGATGATATAATTGTCATATCCCCGGACACTCCTTCTCATTTCAAGTGTCCTGAGCGAGTGTTTCTGCGACTAAAAGATGAAAACTCAAAACTCAAATTATCAAAGTGCTCCTTTCTATAGACAAAGATTGATTACATAGGACACACTGTCGATGAAACCGGTATTCACCCTAATGCTGTTAAAGACAATCGTAGATTGGCCAGTTCCTTCCACAGTAGATAAAGTCAAATTCTTCCTTGGATTAGCAGGATATTATTGTAGATCTATCGCTAATTTCGCGAAGATTGCAAACCCGCTCACTTCACTTTTGAGAGAGGGAGTTACATTCCAATGGAATTTAGCGCAAGACAATGCGTTCAATTTGCTTAAGCGACAATTGATCGAGGCGCCCAGCCTTCGGTTCCCCATCTTTGAGAAACCCTTCATTTTGCACACGGATGCTTGTAAACAGGGTTTTGGTTCTGTACTTAAGCAGGAGTCAAATAAAGGTAGACTATTTTCCACAGCTTACGCGAGTCGTTCATGTTCAAAGGCAGAATCGAAATACTCCATAACAGAGTTAGAAGGCCTTGCAGTAGTTTGGGCACTCAAGCATTTTAAGGAATATATTTATGGCTACCCTGTCACAATTCATGCAGATCGCAGAGCATTCATTGTTAAGCATTTTCAACGACCAGATCCAACAAGAAAGTTTCAGAGATGTTTTCTAACGATACAAACCTTTGACCCAGATTTTCGTTTCGTTTCGGGTTCATCGAATGCAGTTGCGGACGCGCTTTCCCGCAGAGTGCCTTACACCACAACCAACTCCCACTCTCCCAACACCTGACTTTACGGTTATCAATCCACATCGTCTAGTCCTTCAGTTTCACGTTAAACTAGTAAACTAGATTCTGTGGGTTATCGATGCTCTATAAACTACTCTTTTAGGATATCGGGTTTACTATGCCACTCATGTATACACTACAGTTCGTTTCATCAAAACATTATCATCATTTCATAACGAGTAAACTTGTGGTTTACTTCAGTTTAACACATCAGAAATCTTGAAAGTCACCCGTAAATGCAGTTTGATAACACGTAATGAATATTTGTATCGGAAGTTTAACAATACGCACGTGACTCTAATTTAACATTATATGTGAGTTTAACAATATGTGTGCGTCTACAGTTTAGTATTGTGACTCTAGCTTAACATTGCATATGTTTTTGGTGTTTCAAAATATGTGTGGCTGTAATTATTAGTGTATCCTTGTCCTAGTTTAATGTGGAATATCCCTCTGTATCTATCTGTAATTTGACACTGTATTATCTGAAATATAACACTGTATGTGTCTGTTGTCTGACGTTACGTGTCTATATTATGCAAGTGCCAATAGTTTAATATCATGTCTGTTTCTACAGTTTAACACTATGCGAACGTCTATAGTTTAACATTACGTTAGTGTCTACAGTTTAACATCATATGCATATGTAGTTAATCACTGATGTAAAAAATTTACAATTTCACATAACTAAACTCTCACGTAGTTTGATCCAACAACTTGCCTGAAGATTAACATCCAAGATTAACATTACCTTGGTTTGTACCTTCTCAGATTAACATTGCAGTGAGCGGCCTACAGGCAGTACGAGAATATCCTGAGTGTGTGTTGCGCAGGTGGGTTGAAGGGGAACTCCGTGGTGTGGTGGGCAGGTGGGTTGAAGGGGAACTCCGTGGTGTGGTGGGCAGGACCAAGGATTAGCGATTCATGATTGATGGTTCAAGGCGAGAGGTTGGAACCATCCCACACCCTTCCCTGCACCTTCACCGCTCACCTTTGCTCTCTAGAATTATCTTCTGGGATTTCACTTGTCCTGTCCAATCCATTCCTTATCCCCACCTAACCAAATAATGTTCTTAACAGAAAAATACTCAGACAGAGCGTTGATGCATAACACAGCATCGATCGCGCTTCGATTTCCCTGGGAAACAGAAACTGGAGGACAAATGAAATCAGGAAGTAATATTTGAACACAAGAATTTGTCTGACTCGGGAGGAATATTATCTATGTCAAACTACGGATGTAAAACACCGTCTCACGTCCAACGCAACAGAGGAAGTGTGATTGCATTACAGCACATCTCATTCACTTGCGTTAATTACAAGCTTAATACTTACTGGTCGACTGGAACACTGGGGATTTTTTGTATACTCTTGGAAGTTAAGAGAGTCTGGAACTCTAAGAAGGTGAGGGACTCTGTGCTGGTGGAAGGTGAGGCACTCCAGGAAGGAGACCTCTGTACTGAGGAAAAGGCCTGAAAATAAAAGGCTTTCTGCTCCCAAAACGTTTCCTAAGGAAAAAGCAATTTTAGTAAAGCTGAAATAACTGTTCTTATGTAAAGCTCTCTCTCTCTCTCTGGGATCAAAGCCCGTCTGGGTCAGGCAGGAGATAGAGGTGTCAATGTGAATGTTTTTCCATTATGACGGAGACTCTATATGGAGAGAGAGAGAGAGAGAGAGAGAGAGAGAGAGAGAGAGAGAGAGAGAGTGAGAGAGAGAGAGAGAGAGCTGCATCAGGTATCCTCCCAAGGTCACTAGGGAGAGCAGCAGTGACCACATCAACACAAAAGAGCTAAGTCTCAATTAGCCATCCAAAGTCTTGGATTAGTGAGGTGTGTGTGTGTGTGTGTGTGTGTGTGTGTGTGTGTGTGTGTGTGTGTGTGTGATCAGTAAAGCACTGAGAACAAGAGCCTCTGTCTTGCATTAGTAGGACAGATCTCCTTGTCAGTCTTCCACAAGCACATCTTCATAAGCATAGTGGGACAACTGGACTCTGATTTCATTTCATTGTGTCGTTTTGGACGTGAGCAGGAAGAGGTCCAGATCAAATAGCACTGCGACAACGTGTTCATCCCACCGTCCGTGACCTCGTAGACCGACTGAAGCAGCGCCTCACCCGACCCCTCTCATGTGGCTCACCAACAGTGATGCCGGCACATCTGTCCCCGTAGCCAGAACGGTTTACATTGGGTTTCTCCCATCCACTGTCCACCACCTTCCCTCTGCTCAATGTCAGCACCCAAGAAATCCCTATATCCCCTTCAACATTTTCATAACATTCAAAAGATCCATACCAGGTTGTCCCACCTCCACCACGATAGTTAACATACAAACTGAACTCAGTCTTCCTCCCCTTTGTTGACAGAAAATACGCTAACGTCTCCTACTTCAGTGTCAGATGTCTTCACTCTCCCCACTTTGCCGTCCATCATTCTCAAGTCATCCGAACCTCCCTCAACCCAAACGCACCTCGGCCTCTGCTTCGGCATAGCAGCCTCGCCCTCATCACAAGTTTGTTCTGTACTTCAGAACCTGGATCCTGACGTGCCCTTGGCAGAGGGCGATCACGGTCCTCCATCCTGGAGGATTCCCAGTCCAGGCGTATTCGAAGCCGACGCTGACAACCTCTTTTAACCACCAAACCGCCCCCGCTTCCCTCACCTCCACCACACATGCTACAGCCCAGGACGCCACCAGCACTGCCTCAAACCTTTCCTTGATACCCCGAACCCCAGCCCTCTCCTCCAAAATCACCTCCGCCTCCTTCCTCATCACCACCTCCCACACTATCACTCCCACTCCCTCCTGCTGTCTATTTGCCGATTCCTCCCCTACCCCACCCCAGACCCTTATCCACCCACCACCAGACACAACTCCTCTACAACAATAATTAAAGAGTCCAATGGCTTGAAAGCTGCTTATTTAGACCCTAATCTCTTAAAATTTATTAACTTTCCATAACAATAAATGCTTAAAATCTTACAACAATTTCACGGGCTAGGCTACTACAATACCCGCCACCTGATTGCCCCTCTCCTTGAGGAGGAACGACCCGATGTTGTGATACTAAACAGCACATGCTTCACTAACGCTCATAAGATCAAACATTATGGTTACGCATCCCGACAATCGCCAGACGCACAGCACGAAGGAGTCGCCATTCGTGTACGAAGCGCAACAGAACACGAATATCTCACTACTTCCTGGCGCTTTCAATACTTTCTATCAGTTAAGACACGAACACCACATGGTTCTATATTATCCTTTGTACCAAATCACTCTACAATACGCAGACAACGTAGTTCAGCTAAGAGCAATTAATACAAACAATATTACCAGAAAAGCTCAGAAAGAGATTGACCGGCTCATTAAGGCAGATAAAATGGAGAATAAAATCAACCCTGCAAAATCCAACATTTCCTCTTTCAACTTACGACAGAGAGACAGCCTAACTAACGTTTACCTACACTTCCGCGTACACCGTCATTCTCCCATCCCCGTCACACTCACCAACACTGTACTACGCCTCAAGTATGACCTTAAAGTAAACATGAACAAACACATTCAAACGAAGAAAACAGAATATGATTACAAGAAGAACTGCGTCCAACAAACACACAAACACATTATCCCTTCCAGTAATATTAATTACCAAAACAATGGAACAGATGAACAAGCCAAGCAAGTAAATTTCGCCAAAGACTCATTTATCTTTTCAGGCAGCTACCTCGCGCAGGTGGGTAACGGCGAAGATTTTCATTTATTCAAATTGAAGAAACTGTCGTTTTTTCCATTGCCTGGTTAGCTCAGTGGCAGAGCGTGAGTCTTACACACTCAAGGTCGTGGGTTCAAGACCCACACTGGGTATGATTTTTCTTTTTCTTTTTTTTTTCGTTTTGTGCGCATCATATCTCTCCACCATTCAGTATGTTCATTTACCGCTATAGTGAAGATCTTCACAATTAATTGAGTTTTTTGACCTTATCCGAAAGGGTCAGGTCAGAGGTCAGTATTTATCAACGACACAGTATACATAACACTTGTCCATCGTGTCATCACTATCTCACCAAACTCTTAAGATCACTGACCTCTGACCCGACCCTAACGGAAATCGTCAGAAACCTCAATCAATTGTAAAGATCTTCACTAAATCGGTAGATAAACATACTGAATGGTGGAGAGATATGATGCGGACAAAATGAACAAAGAAAAAGAGAAAAACTATGCCCAGTGTGGGTCTCGAACCCACGACCTTGAGTTTATCAGACTCACGCTCTGCCACTGAGCTAACCGGGCAATGGAATAAAAAAAGAAATGTTCTATTTCAATTACCGTAAAATCTCTTCGCCGCTTTCCCACCTTTGCGAGGTAGCGTCAAGGAAAGAAAGATGAACCTTCTGGGAAATTCTCCCCACTGGCTCCTCCTTTTGTTCCAATTTTTGGAAAGTAATAATAATGGAGAGAGAGAGAGAGAGAGAGAGAGAGAGAGAGAGAGAGAGAGAGAGAGAGAGAGAGAGAGAGAGAGAGAGAGAGAGGTGTTACCGGACTCCAGCTGCTTATGGTTGCGACGGGAATGAAAAGTCACCTTGGCCTAGGCTGTATCATCGTATCTTTGCCAAAGGGAGTATAGTCTCATCAAGGAACATCTCTGTCGAAAGGAGTCCACTATTTCCCTGCTGCTGGAAGTAGCGCATCCTTGAGACTGCAGAAGCCCCTTCACAGACAGGGATAATATCGGGATAATTTCACTCATATACAGTGAGGGGCTGTCACATGCAGGGTATTTTAGAGGGTCATTCTATCTTGTCTTAATCCTTAGATTACTGGCTGCTTCATAATCTTACTGTAGACAAATATATATATTAGATGTGTGTGTTGGAATTCGTTGGAATTATGTTGGTCAACGTTTTCTGTGGTGCGCCACAGATGTGAATTTGGCTTTAATCACTGTTGTTTGTTGATATATTTCATATTATTTGCATTCATGTAATTAAAGATTTTTGTGAGTATGTAGGTGGCATGTTTCTGTATTTTTGACAATGAAAGAAAAGGCATTCATTTTCCATGTTTTGAAATTTTGTAGATTCAGTCGCACTGTAATTGCGTTATATAAAACTTCATTATGTGGAAAATACTCTGATACGATGGACGCCATGGCAGAAGGGTTTTCTCTGGACCTTCTCCAATATATGTGAAGATTAGCCACGAATGTTGATTTTGCTTCAACAGTACTACAAATAAAAATCCAATCCTTATATACTTATTTAACTAAAAACTGTTACAATAAGATCAAACTTCTGTTTGCTTGGGATAAAACACTAGAGAAGACAAGCAATACAATAAGAACAGGTCACAAAAAAATAGTTTCTGGAGGCCTGAATATACATAGGAACATAAACACAGTCCTTAAAACTAAACTGTGATTCCTAAAGTTATTTAAATCACAAATCAAATTTGTTAACAGCCTTAATTAGTCGACCAGAAGGGGTACGAATCTTATCTGAACCCTCAAGGAAAGGTATAGACATGGATTCTTGGACTGTTTCAGCCGCAACATCAGAATCAGAACTAGAGATTTCAAGGTAACGTAATCTTTGTGCAGGTCTGTTGATTACCCCCTTGGAAGTTTTGACCTTTACACTTCTGAGGATTCCATCTTTGCCAGGAAATACATCTACTATTACACCCAGGGGCCGCTGTGAACTGACAAGATTATATTCCTTAAATAAAACTAAATCAACTTTCTTAAGATTACAATTTGGTGTAAAACCTTCAACAACAGGCGGGAAATTTCTGATATAATCGTTACTCCATAATTTCCAAAATCTATTAAGGGTCTGATTTCCCAAGATTTCTCTACCATTTTTAAGTCCTTAGCTAAAATACAGAAAGGGTCGGTGTTTACATGAGTTTGAATGCCAGTACTTCTTCCAATGATTAAATGAGAGGGAGATAGTGGAATAGGACTGTCATCTTCATCTCCAACATATGTCAAGGGCACAGAATTTACACATGCTTCAGTTTCATGTACTGTAGTTTCTAATTCACTTCTACGTGTATGATTAAATCCTACAGTGTGTCTAATAGGAGACTTCACAGACTTAATCAACCGTTCCCACCAACCTCCCCACCAAGGAGACCATGGAACTACAAGTTTCCTATGGGAGGGGTGATAGATGACCATAGCTTTCTGCACTTCATTAACAGATGCCACAAAGGATTTAGCATTATCTGAATAAAACACATATCAAAGCCCCCTACGGGCAATGAATCTGCAAATGGCAAGCATACAGTCAGACACACACATCGAGTCAATAAGCTCCAAATGTATGGCTCTGGCTACTGCACAGGTGAAAAGCAAAATATAAAACTTTTAAGAAGGAACATCAGCACAGAATACAGAACCAGCAAAGTCGAGACCAGTCATTGTAAATGGTGGTGCAGATTTAACCCTTGATCCTGGAAGAGGAGCTACAGGTTGACTACATGCTCTTGAATCATGTCTTTGACACCTAACACATTCCCTGGTGACAGACTTTGCTATCTTCTAATTCCTGTTATCCAAAAACTACCTCTTAAAGTAGACACAATAGAAGAAACGCCTGCGTGCTTAAGGAATATATGTTGAAAACCAACAAGCATCTTTACCAAGTGACATTTGGGAAATATTTCCGGGTGTTTACTTTCGTAATCTAATTCTACATTCTCAAGTTTACCCTTGATTCCCAATAAACCCTGATTATCCACAAAAAAAGGATCCAATTTACTTAAGTCTCACCCTTTGGGAAGAGATTTCTTACTTATCAAAGCATTAATTTCCAATGGATATACCTCTCTCTGCATACAATAGATCATTTTTATTTTGACATTATCTAATTCATTACCAGCGTGTGGGCCTGAAAACTTATTTACATGTAGTTTAAAACTGTTTATAAATCTCAAAACCCAAGCCACAAAATGATGAGCCTTACTAAAGTGATTCCATCTGTTAAACTCAAACAAAGGTGTTGTAGCACTGACAGCAACACAAACTAAGTCATCCTTTCACTTAGTTTCTTCCCTCGTAGAAAATAAGGTTCTTCCTTCCTGACTAATGGACAAAGGTTTTGACAGCCAATGGGGACCACTGAACCACTAACTGTCAGCCAAAAGCTGATCAGCTAATATTCCTCCTGAAATTAAATCAGCAGGGTTGTCAATTCCGGAACAATGATGCCAACAACTAGGTTTACTACAAAGATCAGGGTGATAAGAAGATACACAATAATGAAAAAAGTTACGAATTATTGTGGGAAAAATGTAGACTGAGTGGGTTAGTAAGGATGTGAAGTTTATCTGATCCTCAACCGATATGAAGAGGTGCTGGAGAGAGACCAGTTCAGGAGAGAACATCGGGTGAACAAGAAATAAAATAACTGAACAAATAAACGATAATGCTAAATTAATTACAGCAGATACAATATATAATTTGAAAGATTCATCAGACGCCAGAGAAGCGACGTAAAAAAATTAAACTAATAATCCTAAATTATCTCCCGTACGAGATGACAGCACAAGATTTGCGACTTCCAGACGTTTCCACGAGAATGACCGTTACTCTCCCCCCTTACTTGAACTCCTTTGCCTCCTCCTCAACTCCCCGCCCCGCTCCCCATACACATCGCTCTGACTATCCTCCCCAGATTCCTGACATCCCCGCTTCCCTCACCTCCAC
>JAUUDW010040615.1:0-15333 GCA_032361385.1 Panulirus guttatus
CAGCCCGGTGACCCCTGTATACCACATCATTCAAATGCACTCTACCCCATGCATTCCTTTCACCCCCTTGCATGCTCAGAACCTGATCACTCAAAATCTTGTTCACTACTACCCTCCATCTCCAATTTGGTCTCCCCATTGTCCTTGTTCCCTTCACTTCAGCCACACGTATCCTCTTTGTCAATCTTTCCTCACTCATTCTTTCTATATGTCCTAACCATTTCAGCACATCCTCTTCAGCTCTTTCAACCATGCTCTTTCTATTACCAAACCTTTCTCTTACCCTTTCATTACTTACTCAATCAAACTACCTAACAACACATATTGTCCTTGAATGTTTCAGTTTCAACATACCCACACTCCTCCATAGTCTTATCTATAGCCCACGCCTCATATCCATATAATAATGCCGGGACTATTATACCTTCGATCACACCCATTTTTGTCTTTGTGTATCTCTGATGCCTGTTCCTCCAATGGTATAGCCACGGCAAAGGACTCTCCATAACTGGTGAACTCTAATGCTGCTGCTTAGCCTTTACTGCCCCACCCTTAGCAAGCAACTGGTACAAGGCAACTCTAGCACAGCATTTTCAGGGGCTCCTACCTAATATTCCCTCACCTACCTTTAACTAATGTGTCTACCTATTGTTCCAACCCACTACTTCTCCCTAATGCTCCCAGTTAATTCTCTTACCTACAACTACCTATAGTTCCTAACTAATCCTCCTGTCGAATGATCCTACCTACTACTTCTATCTACTGCTCCAACCATTTTGTCAAATGGCAGGGCTGGCACAGAGCACTCACCACAGAAAAATCTAGAGTTAGAAAGAATGAGTTAAGTGTTTGCCAAGTTATGAGTGACATGGAAAGATTGCACGTCTGTGGACAGAATGCCAACAATCCATGTGTGGGTGAGACTGAAAGAAAAGACAGCCACCTGGGTCAAAGGAGTGCAACTTGACATCCACTGAAGTGCTTGCTTACTATGCAAATGTTACTTACCCAATTTTGCCCTTCCAGATAACAATCTCTCTTTCCACACATTCTTCAGAGCTCCCAGAACCTTTGCCCCCTCATCCCCCTTATGACTCACTTCTGCTTCCATGGTTCATCTGTAGTTTGAACATTCACCTTTATCCCTCCTCCCTTTATACAATGGCACTACACTGCATTCTGCTAATTCTCAGGCACATCACAAAGATCCATACATACAATGAAAAGCCTAACTAGGCAATCAACAACACAATCACACCTTTTCTTAATAAATTCAATTGTAATACCATCCACTGCGCAGCCAAATTACCTCACAGCAGTCTTCATAAGGCTTTCACTACTACTGCTCTCTTCACCAAACCACTCTCCATGACTCTCTCTTCACATACCACTCTAACCCAAACATTCTACATCGACCACCCTATCATCGAACACATTCAGCAGTTCTTCAAAATGCTCATTCCATCTCTTTCTCACTTCATCACTTGCTGTTATCACTTCTCCTTTTGCCCCCTTCACCACTGTTCCTATCTGTTCTCTTGTCTTCCGCACATTATTAAGCTCCTTCCAAAACATCTTATTCTCCCTAAAATTTAATGATACTTGCTCATCCAAGCTCTTATTTGTCCTATCTTTCAACTCCTGCACCTTCCTGTTGACCTCCTGCTGCTTTATCTTATACATTCCCCATCCATTTCCACTCTTTCCCCATAAGTACTGCCCAAATGCCTCCCTTTTTCACTAGCAACTTTACTTCATCTTACAACTCACTACCCTTTCTAATCTGTCCACCAGGCACCTTTCACATGCTAATTGTATCTCTCACATATGCAAGCACTGCTTCCCTTAATACTTCCCAATCCTCACCCACTCCCCTTGCTTCATAAATCATACCTCTTGCCATTCTACACTCAGTCTCTCCTAGCATTTGTTTACACAAATCTCTTTACCAAGCTTACTTACTTTCACCATTCTCTTCTCACTGATATTGTTTCCTCTTTTCCTAAAATCTCTACAAATTTTCACTCTTGTCTCCAGAAGATAGTGATCAGACATTCCACCAGATGCCCCTTCAGCACAATTACAATTCAAAAGTCTCTCTTTTACATGCCTATCAATTAATATGTAATCCAGTAATGTCTACTGACCATCTCTCCTACCCACATATGTATACCTGTGTATGTCCCTCTTTTTAAACCAGGTATTCCTAATCACCATTCCCTTTTCAGCACACAACTCCACAAGTGGTTCACCATCTCCATTCATAATACTGAATACCCCATTCCCCCAATCACACTCTCAACTGCCAGCTCACTCACCTTCACATTCAAATCACCCATCACTAATAATCGGTCTCTTGCATCAAAACTACTGACACACCCACTCACCTACTCCCAAGCCCTTGCCTCTCATAATCTTTCTTCTCATGGCCAGATGCATAAGCACTAATAATCATTCATCTCTCGCCACCTACTTTCATTCCTAGCCACATCTGTCTAAAATTCAATTTGTTACACTCTTCCACACACTCCCACAACTCCTGCTTCAGTAGTTGTGCTACTCCTCCTTTAGCTCCTGTTCTCTCACCAACCCGACTTTACTCCTAAGCCATTTCTAAACCATTCTTTTGACATTATGTGGGCATCTATGAGTTCAAGTGCTCGAAATTTTCATTAGTGTAGTTTCATTTGGGCATGAAGCATCTTGGGATGTGCTGAAATGGCACTTGTATTGTTGTAAAGATGGGTGATATCCACAGTGTAAGCAAGAGAGTGAGACCTGTGTTTGTCTGGGGAGAGAGGTTTCTGAGGACTGTATGTCTAGCAGGCTGAGTTGGGAAGTTAGATGCTTAGCACTTGTTGGGTCATTCCAGTATGAATTTGTTTTGTCAGAGTTATATTTCTTGGAGAGGAGGGGGAATATAAGAGTAAAGGTTACTTAAGTGTGAGGCAGGGTTAAACTTATTATTTCAACCTGGGGGTTGGTGGCTCGTTATAAAGTGGTTTTGGTGGGAGGACTCTAGTGCATTTGCATAGAACTGAGTGCTGAGCATGTTAATGTGGGACTGTCTTGGTTCACGGTAAAGCTGGTGTGTGTTAACAAAGGAATACTGAGGAATTCTAAAAGCAACAGACCACTGGGTCCTTTCGAGGTTGTCTGTGATAGTGGAAGATTTTAGAAACACAGATTATTGTGGTAAAAAAGTAAGAGGAAATACAGATATTCATAGAGGATAACCTCCAAATTGTCAATGTGACTTTGGAGACACAAATAATGAGAATTGTGGGCTTGCAGCAAAGTATTTATTAAGTTTATTCTTAAATGTATCCATAGCACTGCTTTCAACCACTCTGGCAAATCATTCAATATCTAACAAACTTATTGAAGAAAAAGTACTACATATCATTTCAGGTGAAAAGTTTGCCCACAAGTATGCATCCAATATTATGAATAAAATCAGACATATCACGTCTTAAGTAAATTGATGTATCAGTATCATCAAAGCCTTTGATCATTTTGAACAGCTGTATTAAGTCATCTCTTACCCTCCTCTTTCTTAGTTAAACAGATTCAAGTCATTTAATCTAATCCTGTAGAATTCGTTTCTTAGTTCCAAAAACATCTTGGTAGCTCGACACTGTACTCTCTCCATTTTGTGTCTTATTTCTAAGAAGGGCGATCAAAACTAGAACAATATTCAAGAAGTCTACAAACTAATGAACTGTAAGGGGTAAGGATGATTTTCCTCGACTTAAATTCAAAGGACCTACCTATGAAACCAAGAATTATGTTCACTCTTTTCATTGCTTCTGTGCACAGTGTATTTGGTTTCAGGTCACCAAAGATTATTATGCTAAGTCTTTTTTCTCATTTACCTTTTGTAGTTCAACAGAATCAATACTGTAGCTTGCTTTTTCATGTTTACTACCAATCTGTAATATGTTGCACTTATCAATATCAAAATTCATTTGCCACTTATAAGCCTAGTTCATCAGTTTGCCTATGTCAATTTGAAGCAGAAGACATCCAAGTTCATTTGTAGATTTATTTCCCAGCTTTGTATGAGCAAATTTTGCTATCTTGCAATGCAGCCCATTTTCAATATCATCAATATATATGAAAAAGAGAACTGGTCCCGAGACTGAACCTTGTGGCTCTCCATTTCCTACATCTAACCATTCTCAGGCTTGACCATTAATCACAACTCTTTGTTTATGGCTAGTCGACCAATATCCTATCCACTGAAGTACAATCCCATCAATGCTAGGTGAATTAACTTTTGCTAGTCACCTTTCTTGCAAAACCTTATTGAAAGTTTTGAAAATCTAGACAAATAACATCAATTGCTTTACTTTTATCATACATATTGATTATATCATAAAAGAAATCAAGCACATTCATCAGACATGAGCAATATCATCGAAAACCATGCTATGAATTTTCTATTAAGTGGTGGTCCTCTAAATAGATTACAATTCCATCTCAAATGATGGTTTCCATAGCTTTCCCAACTACAGACATTAAACTAATAAGATGAGAATTGCCAGGCAGTATCTTGTTACCTTTTTTGAATACTGGTATTACAGTGGCAAACTTCTATTCATCTGAAACTATTCCTGTAGCAAGTGACTTACTGAAAAGGGCAGTGAAGGGAATAATTATCTCATTTTTCAGATATTTCATGGTTCTCGAATAAAACTTATCAGGGCCTGCCATTTTATATATTTTCATTCTGTTTATTGCTGAAAGTATGTCTTCAGCTTTTATGTCAATATGTTGAAGCAAGTTCCCCTCTCTTATCAATGAAAATGTATTCGGGACATGGGTTGTGTCTTCGATCATAAATACTGATGCAAAAATGTTATTTAATATTTTTGCCAAGGCTTCAGCAGCCAGTGACTGTTTTGAGTGCAATATTTTGTATGGTTTGCAGATCTGTTTTATGTAGTATATACTCATAAACATATTGTAATATAAATCCTCCCCTCCTGTTTTACTTTTCTAAAAGAATACAATGGAGTCACAATAATTTGTAAAATTCTAATTCGCATCTACAAATTTGCATGTATTTCTATCATACCTCTTTTGGAAGTTACATGGTCAAATTTTCATAATTAGCAGAACCATGGTGGCGACAATAGCATATAAATGCCTTGGTAAACATGCTTGGTGGGCAAGTCCCTACCCCTACCTTGAGAGGACTCTTACAGCATCCTCAACCTAGGCTTTACATCTGGTATTGTCCATTAATAAATTCAAGGATATTTGGTAATGAAAAATATGATTTGGTAATGATGATATGCAGCAAAGAACCACATACACAGACAAAATGTTTGGTAAATTCTCTTCAGAAACATATGATCATACACTCGAGGGGATGATGGGGAACTAAACTACCAGTGATTCTGTGTTAAGAGATTCTATACGCACCAGTCATATCCCATACACTGAACTATCTTTTGTTTTTCCTACATAGTGTTTATCTACTATACTTTTTGAAGTAATATGTACGATGTTTAGCATTTATCAACCTACTTACAGTGCCAGGTTAATTCTATGGCAGTAACTGTAACAATGAAAAAAATATTAAGCATATTAAGTAATTAAAATAAATAGGGTTCTCTTTCCCAATGGCAACAATGTAGGACTCAGCTGAATCTGGCTGCCCTTTCACCATCAACATGTGCATACTTGAAAGGTTGCACAGCCAGATGCATGATGTACCAAACAGATTTTTTTGCTTCCAAACATAATTTTCTTGTGAAAATATAGTAATAAGTCTATATGGATAACTGTTTTTCTACGATATAGAAGTATTCATGAACAAAGTAATATTCAAAATGTTTATAATTTACACAGTGTTGCATCTGGGAGATCATAAACTACCATGACTGCCATATTTCAATTCTGTTTTACTGTTTGTTATAACGCTGCACAAAGGATTACTTTGTTCACCCACTTATATACCACTGTATTTAGTCTATTAATAAATCTTAACTCAGTATCTTTTTCTCTTAGCTGTTTTTGTGTAAGATGTGACACACCAACACCGATAGGCATTGTCAATTATATCATCCATTAATCTATACCTCTATATATGTTTACACCTCTGATTTACTGTAACTCCCATTAGTAATGTTTCACAGTATGGTATGCCCTAAAACCTGAGTAAAGACACAGAGGAACATGAATGTCAACATATGCAGTTTGTATGCTGTTGCTTCTGAGCCTCCTCGATGTATGAGTACATACACAGGCATTCAAAGGGGATGTACTCCAAAATGACCACTGGGCTGATGATGCATAGGATCGCTGTCAATCATTTGGTTAACAACAGTTTTACAAAAGTGTAAGAGGAGCTTAATACTCCCATTTTCACCTGATACAAAGAGCAGCTGTTCAGTCTATTACATGGAAAAAAAATTCACATAACACTTTACACTCTTTCTTAAGCACTCAACAGCATTTTTGTAACTTTTGTAAACCAATCTCATTTCCTTATTATTCTGAAGCACAGCAGCAAGCTTCCTCACAATCTTTCCCTACCAATGTTTCTTATTGCTAACACCACCCTATTATCAACCACTTTAAGCAAGAAATTGTCAGTACAGTTGAACCTCTGTAATCCGTCAACCTTGGGGCCTGACCACTGCCGGACCTCAGTAAATGCTGGAAAACAGACATTAACCCCAAAGGGAACCCCTATGTAAACATATACCCAACCCCAAGACTTGCCAGCTCATTCCACATACACGCTGCTGTGTTATCAAAGGTAGAACAGAGCTTAAAGCATGAAATAATACAACCAATAATGCTTTCAAACAAGGTTCTGCTTTCGGATGTAATGAACAATTATATAAAATCAAAAATATTTTACATTTTGGAGCAGGCCAACAGAGTTAAGCCACATCCATACTACTGGGCAGTTCCCGGTGGGCATGCTTGTGCTGTTGTCCACAATGTTGAGATGGTTGGGCAGTCAAGTCGTACAATAGCCAGTAGGTGGTCAGAAGGCCATGAATGCGGTATCACCATGCGCAACAAAGTTGAAAGGAAAAAAAGTGGTGTGTGTGTAAAAAAAGAAAAAAACAGTGCAGAAAACTATATGGTGTAGAGTGGTAACTTTTTGTGGCTGGCAGCGCTGTTGCTCCAGACCTGGCATCAAACTGCCAGGCAGTTTGATTTCGCTCAACTGCAGGCTAGGGCAATCCATTGATTTACCCGTCAAAGTTGCCACAAAGTGGCTGATGACAGACTTAACACTAGTGCCTGCCGGGCACAGCCCAATAGTATGGATGCTCCTTTACAGTGTGCTCTAGCTTTAATTTTCAAACCATTCAAGAAAAAGTTTAGTTGTCATCCACCCTTTTTAGTCCCACAGTAGATAAGTGGAAGAATTCTCATTCTTTTAAAGGCCCCCGAGTGAACACTCTTACCAATTACCATCAACTTGGTTTCATGTGTTCCTGCAGCATTGCTGCAGCTGGAGGCAAGATTTGTTATCCTATCTTTGGAATCCCTACCCACAGATGGAGACACCTCAATTCTTGGGCAAGAGTTTTCGTGCCATACGAAGCCAATACAAGGCAGATTCGTACGCATTATACACTTCATATATTTAGCTGTGCAAATTCATCCAAAAACTTTGTCGCAGCTAAGCACCTCCCTAGAAATGCCTACACCTTCATTACACTGGAGCTTAAACCACTTCATAAATAATTCTGTACTCCTGGCACCTTTCAAAGTTTTCCAAAACTTTAAACTTATCTGGATTTCATTTTCAGCAAAAAACTTAAAAATCTGCTTTTGTTTCTTTAAGTCATACACAGTTGATAATCCAATCTCATAGTACTCACACAAAGTCTTTACAGAAGTTCTTTTATCTAATTTTCTCATTAACACCACCTTTTCAAGCATCGATAATGATCTATGCTCATGCTTATTAGCACTATCACCATCCTCTGCACCTTTTGGTCTCTTGGATGACATCCTGAAGGGCTAAATACAGCTAAAAATAAAAAATTACCAGGACTGTTAATTAGCTTGGCTGCAGTGTAAACAGATTTTGGCACCCCATTGGTGCTAACTTGCTAGCAGTACCACCTTGGTGGCAGATCCACAAACTAATGGCGGCAAATTCAAAACATACTGTTCTGTGACACACAATCTCCATATTTCACTTTTGGATGTTTTGGCATGTGTTTTCTGTTACTTTTGGCAATTCTACATCCACCAGTATTTTCATTAAGCAAGTAATGAAAGACATCTGGACTTGTGTACCATTAATCAAAAAAGATAATATGCCCTTTTCGTAAACGAGTCAAAACTTTTTTCACAACTGAAGCAAAGAAGCTTAGACAATCATCATTAACTATATCTGTTTCCTTTCCTGGGTACACAATGAAGTCAGATATAAATCCATCACAATCAAAAAGTACAGAAAGTTTCACTCCAAAATGATGACGTTTGGAGGGAATCTATGGTCTGAATCCAAAACAACCTCTCCACAGCACTGAACTTTCAACTAATGCATATATCTTGGAAAAGGAATGAACTTCAGAAGTTTGTAAATGTGTTCAAGAAATGGCCAGAGTTTCTGCATCTTATCACCTCCTTGTAAAAGATGTTTATTGTCAACAAAATGGATGACTTCCGCTGAGCTGAAGAAAGCAATCATGAGGCATTAGCTTTCCAAAAATCGTAATCTCATTCTTATCATCAATTGTTCAGTAGTCACTTATTATGCTTCTTTTTACATGTGACATAATAAACATCACATACAGAAAAAGATACATCTCATCCTTAGTTGTGTCAGATCACTTAGCTAGTCTCAACAAGGTGAAAATGGAAATAAAGTTTCCCTGATACTGTTAATATCTATTTGTTTCCACCACAATCTTTTCCATTATGTCTGTATCAACACTCTCAAGCAAAAAAAATTAAGTTCCTTTGAGTTATCATTCACAGTGCTGGCATTTGCTATTTCTGAATTTGAGAACTAAACACAGAATCTTTTGGCATGGATGGTGTAGGCTGCCAGTCCTGTGCCTCCTGCTCTATCATCGCCACCCTCAACACTAGCTCACCATGATTGTTTTGGTGGCAGTGGGTGTGGATCATGTGCATCCTCACTGCCTCCCCGAGAGTCATATATGTCTTTCATCTTCACTAAATGGTCACTCATCTTCACTTGTTAATTCAATAAGTTCATCTGAGTCATATCCAGCAATTGGGGCAACAGCCTCCTTTTGTTGTCCTATCCTCTCTGCCATGATCAAGCACACTGACTCATACAGTTTGAAAAAACATGCCCATATCTTATGGTAACATCAGAAATGTGGCCAATTAAGCCATCGTCAAAATTTGCCCACAAAACTCTCACCTAGGAGTTTTAAATACAGACACCATATATATACCAGCTGCAGTGAACAATTACCATCCAGAAAGACCACATTTATACCAGCTGCAAAGAACTCTTATCATCCATAAAGACCACATTATGTACCAGCTGCACTAGACCCTTATTTTCCAAAAAAGACCACATATGTATGAGCCACAGTGAATGGGTTAAAGCAGATTTATAACAACTTATGCATATTTTTTGGCCTCTGGAAATAACTAATTACTTCAGTCAATTAAAAAAGAATTTATCATTTGATAACTCACAGAGGTTTCTGGTACCTAAAGCACAAATTTATGACAAGTCCTCTGTACCATGGTGTTACTAGACTCTGCCTGCCCATGGTTCCACTGCGAGAGTAGTCACCTTTGGTGAGGCTGTAGCATCTGAAGTATAGTCTCATCAAAGAATTTCTCACTTCAAAGGAATCCATTATTTCCCTGCTATTAAAACAAGCACAGCCTTGGAACAGCAGGAGCTCCCAGAAAAGGGGACCTGGGGTAATTGTGTGTATTGTATGTAGTAAAATTGCTTCTCTCACCAGAGTGACGTAGTATCAGGATCTGATGAACAGTGCCATCATTTACACAAATCCAACAAATGCACAAAAATCAAAAGCCATAATCCATAGACCAATACTTCACATCTGCATCAACAATGCTAACAAGTCTGAATAATTTCAATATATCTTTGAAAGCATATTGTGTGCTGACTGCTGAATTTTATGTACCCCTTGGTATGACTGACATTCAATGTAGCTATCTTTAGAGCTTAAGAGAGATAAAAATATGTTCAGTGACTGCCATTCATCTTCAGAAATTTAGATTGACTTACCCCTGAGTTTCCCATCCAAACTAGTTCTTCCTTCCTATCAGCACCAACTGCAGAAACTCCAAAGTGATCACCTCCATCAACTAAAACTGTGCGGCTTTCTTGGTACTCTCCACCACTCAAGAAGTCTCCATCATGAGTGTCATGAGGAAAATCTCCTCCAGCTGGAAATGCTTCCCCAGTATCACCAGCGTATATTTCTGCATAAGCTGAGCTGTCTTCACTAAATGTGCTGCTCTCATCGTAACCTTTATGGTGGGGAAATAATGTCATATACATAAAAATGTAACAGGATTTTCTTGTGTTACAGTGTATCAAGTAAGACAAGTTACAGAACAATAAACTGATGTGAATTTTTGAATATCAGTACTACTACCATTTAGTATTTTAAATGTCATATTCACCACTTTCTTCATGCTACATCATAGGTCAACATCAAGTTCATCAGTAGCATAGGTCAACATCAACTTCATCAGTCATGCAAAAAAAAAAGCTAACCTCGTTATATATATACACACTTGCTGTGTTTACATGTATTACCCCAAGAACAAATCTTAAAAAACTATTTCAAAATGCCCATCTTGAGAATGCACTACTTAAGTATACGTTTAGTTTGAAAATTATACGAAAGACAGGACAATTAAAGAACTCTAACATTCAAATTTCAATACAGTGCTAAAAAAATGAAAAAGTATATGAGAAATTCTAAAAGCACTTATTAAATTTAGAACTATAAGAAAGTGTCCATAAATATTCTAACAGCAGTTAAATAAGTATATATAATATTCTGAATAAGATAAAACAAAAAACTGAACATGACACAAAATAAATATCATGTTTAAAAGATTGAATATCTGAATTATACAAAGAATGCAAATTTCTACAAAAATAATAAGAATGATTGCATGTTAAACTATATACCATGTGCCATCAAAACAGACACCCTAAGATACATATCTGAATTTGATATGACATCAAAAATATGATATATTTATACTAGACTACAAGACAAAATACAATGCAAAAAATCCAAATCTTTTGAGAATCAAAAACCCTTAAAATAATAAAGAAAAGGTGACAGCAATAACGATACTGTAAAAACTAGCAATACACACCCAAAATTTCATCGCCAAATCGAACAGCTGAGAAGTCCATTATCAGCAATGATGCAAATCTATTTCTGAAGGTCCAGAGAGAAAATTAAAAATATAAGATTCTAATTAAAATCATCACTTCCTCATTACTTCACCTTCTACAGAAACATCAACATTCATCCTTATCTTTTTCTCTGAACACATCATTGAATAACAGGTAACATTAAAATCATTTCCATGTTTCCTTTCTAAACATTACTACAATGTTGGGGCATGCTTTGTGTTCTAGTGAGCAGTTCTCACTTCCTGCAAAAATGGTACTTTCTGAAATAGATATGTGGGTTATGAAGGATAAGAAAGCAAATTTCTCTTCTGAGGGAAGAGTTCTATGAAAGTTTTAAGACAGCAACTCTTCGGTGAGTGGTAAAACACCATGTGGGTTCAAGCCCTTCAACAAAAATGAAACATATCACATATCAAGCTAGATGATACTCATTCGCAAGACTTAACAACTATACAACAATTCATCCATAAAGTTACATCAGAGATGAGATGGCACCTAGTCAACAACCTACATATTAATTTACTGACTGCTAGGTGTACATGACTAGGAATTGTTGCTGTCCAGAATTAAGAAATTATTTCAAAAAAGGAAAGAGGGGAATGAAAGTAAAGTAAAACATATGGTGGCATTTGTATTAAAATAAAAAAAAGCTTGTGTGGTGACACAACCTTGTCAATAATAGCCTGTATAGCACCTACCAATATCTTTGGAACACAATCCCACCACAAGTTTTTCTCTCCCAAGTTAATCTAAGGCCTACATCACTTGTTCATAATGTATAAGAAAGAGGACGCACATGTTCTAGATGAAAGATCTTAACAAAACTGTTACCACTGGATTCTTTTTACGCTGTAGAATTGGGAGAGATTATGAGACTACCTGCAGCACTTCCTATTCCTCAGAAATAGGAAGGGCTTTGAATTAAAGGGAAATCATTGGGTAAAATCATTCTATCTGAAGCAACTGTTCAGAATGTAACAAACTTATCGATAACACTTTCCTCAAAATCTGTCAACATGAACAAGAACTCATGGTGTCTGAAAAAATTTTTGAATGTCCTCCAGACTGCCAAAGACAAAGCTCCACCTGTTACATTATTGGATTCCATACAGCTGTACAAACCAAATGAAGCTATAATGCATTAGAGAACTTGCCTGTGGGGTCTACAAATCATAAATTTTCCATATAATTTATGAAACACACTTCACTGGATACCAGACATTATAACATTCACAACAGAATTCATGAGTTCGGATGTCTATAAATATAAAGAAAGTGAATAACTGCATAAGAGGATCTGCCGTGCACAAGGTCAGTTTCTGAACTTAATATTCACCTCTCAAACCTAACAGTGAATGGGACTGCAGTGAAGTGTATCTTCTCAGTAATGATGAATTTTAAATATTACTAAAATACACATTACCTGTAGAATTCAAAAAAGATAAATTATCTTTCTGTGTTTAATTGTATTGGTATTTCACATCAATATCTAAACTCAACATTTTTCCTATCCCTCATAACCCTACCACTAAGGACTTAATATCAAAAGATAAGTTAGACAAGTGAAAGTGGAGAATCTTACCCTCTTAAATCATTCTTTCCAATGGTAACAACAATTCCACAAGAAAAAGGATCATAAACCTAGAAAACATGTCTTCTTTCTGATACATTAGCCACTTGTTTTTTTTGGGTCATACGTCTTATGTAATATTTTTTCGTTTCAGGAGAACTAGTTTTTCAATTTACAATTCTGGTAATCAAAGAAACAATTCTGGTGAGAGCTATGAGACAATATAATTATTTTTTCTTTGATTGTTAAGAATCTATAATCTTTTGTATCAAATTTTGTTCTACCAGCTCTGTTAAACAAAACTTAGGCAATTTGAATGGTAGAAGATCCTAGAATATTTCAGCATATTCTGGGATCTTATCATACCAAATCATGGATAAGTGCATGCTAGTCGCACTTATACTAACAAGTTATCCTTGCAAAATAATACTCCATAGCTTAGCGTAAAGTGCCCTTAAAACAGAATTTCAGCATTTTGCTAGTTTATGGATACCAGTTGTCTACATATAGGAAAACGAAATTTTTAGGAATGCATCACTACAAAGAATAGAGGTGGCATAGAGTAGGGATTTAAGGTGAAGCATCTGCAACTCCGTCAAATTCAAGTTTATGTAAAGTGGGCAGGGCTTTGAAGTAGAGGGGAAACAGTGAGGTAAAAATACTCAAATTCAACAGTTGACAGTTTAAGTGATGCAGTCATACCTCTTTCATTGAAATCTTGCAAATAATAATATAAAAAAAGACGACTACCAGGGCAACCTGATGTCATTTTCTGATGTCCTCACCAGCAGCATGAGGACATTAGAAAAGTGGCGGTCTTGCAGACAGATGACCAAAAGCCTTCACCTGAAAGTTGCTTCGGTTTTACAGAGCTTTACTTAGTTTTTACATCAATATATAAAGCAAATGATGCTGTAGTAAAACAAGAGAACTTGCCTGTAGTGCGTAGATATGCATATTTTCCTTTATTACAAATGCATTCCAGTGAGTGCCACCACGCCCAGTAATGTGTGATGCCAACTCAGTCCAAGTTTCACAAATATGCTGGGTGAGATCAGACGTCTCTATTAACTTAGGGCTTGAACTAATGCTCATCGATCCCTCCCGTGCAAAGTCAGATTCTTATACCTCTTTATAAATCTGAACTTGCTGCTGACATTATCAACCAAATGAAAGAAGTTGGACATATATGGAGTGCGGTACATTTGATATAAGTGCACAATAACATCAAGAACTTCCTCATAAGTGCAGTCTATAAATGTTAATAGTGCATATTATTTGGTTTCAACATTTCAAAATATATCATATTATTTTTACTAGACTCAACATTTTCCCTATCCCTCATGACCCTATCACTGAGTAAATAATTATAAAGATGGTTTTAAAAGGTAGTAAAGGAAAATCCCACTTTCTTATATTTTTCCTTACATTAGCAACAAAGATTCCACAAGACAAAGTACGATATAAGTCCAATAAAAGTGGCGTCCGTAAAGTAGGAAAATAACTGGAATTTTATTTCTAGATCTTTTTACATTATCCATTCATTATCATAGCATTGCAAGTCTATCATATTCTACAATTAGATTCATAGCGGTGTTAAGCTACAGCTTTCCCAAAATTTTCCAGTCCCGGCATTGAACAAGCCCGAGGCACTTAACCCACAATTTTCGTCATTAGCTACTAATACATTATTCTGCACCTACCTTTCCAGCTGTAGCAGCCGGTAAATCTTGGCCTACATGAGATGAAAACGGTAGAGAACAATCAAGACAGTTCCAACAGATAAACTGTCAAATTCAACATATGTGCAGATTACGAGGAACTTTTCAATTCCCAAACACTACACACACTTTGTACGACTGCAATCTCTTCATCTGTTTCAAATTATTGCTCACAGCTTGATATTTGACGGGTAGTCTCGGTTTGCATGCTAAACACCCGTTCAGGCGAAGACAACTCGCAATGTTTACATAGTGTCCGATTACTTCACAGTATCTTGAAAAATATCATGAGCGATTTATATGGAATTTAGTTTATTACATGATTTCATATGGCGTAGGTAATTCTGAATTTGTAGTTTAGTTGCAAGTGTCATTTCTATTTCATAGAAACATGTCTATAAAGAACTTTTACAAGTATATGGGTCTTCACCAAACCATTTTCGAACAAATTGTAAAGGTATGTTTACTCCCAGTACACTCTACAGGTCTGACCGTAGTACTACCTATGTCATTTCTGTATCTCCTGCTTAGCATGGCGTTTGCAATTTGGGTTCGCTCTGTCCGTCGGCGTCATTCGAAGTCACACTTCTTCCCAACAAGGACCGAAGTGTACCGTCCCCTGAACCATGGTCCCAACTTTAAAACTACAGCCG
>JAUUDW010040725.1:2487-13341 GCA_032361385.1 Panulirus guttatus
AAGTCTTTTTTGTCAGTATATATATATATATATATATATAACAAATGTGTTCCTGTTGCTGCAAGCCCATCTTACCCTCATTAGAGAAGGAAAAACATGAAGATACATTACAGAAATGTCAAGGTAGTAGTGTTTTTATTTACACTTGAGGCTTAACAACATTTCTATATTTTTCAGTGACCCACCTTTGGATGAGGAGGATATACCCATGGGAAGGTGGGCGTGTCACCAATGCAGAGTTTCAGGGGTGAGTATTTTGTGTCTGACTGTTGTAGAATACAGTAATGGAAACTGTTGCCACTAAAGTTGTTTCCACAGAGAGATGGTTCTTAACAAAAACAAGCGCAGCTCTGTACAAACAGTTTACGCTGTGACTGCACTTGAGGCATACTTCCAAGGTGTGTTAATGATATAATTGGAATGGGTACACAGTCTTGTTAAGTATAATGCCTCTAAGACCCAATTTCTACCCATCTCTCTATTGAACACTCCTCACCACTATCGTCTCTGTTTTGATGGTTCTCTTGACCCAATGAACATACTTGGCATTACTGTAACATCCACTCTTTCTTGAAAACCACACATTACAGGAATAGCTAAATCTCCCTCTTAAGAAACTGGATGTCCTGTTTAGATGTCAAAGCTTCTTTTCTTCTGAACAGTTGCTCTGTTTGTATAAGGGAATGATTCGTCCTTGTATGGAGCACTGCTCTCACAATTAGGGTGGTTCTAGCTCTGCATCCTTACTTGACAGAGTTGAGTCAAAAGCGATCTGCCTTATAAACTGTCCCAGGCTAATTTCCAAACTTGACCCCCTTCCCCTCTGCCGCACTGTTAGTTCACTTTGCCACTTTTAAAGGTATTACTTCGGTTTTTGCTTTGAGAGCTGGGTGCCTGTGTGCTCACACCAATAGCTAGACCATGCAATACTTGGCAAGCTGCTGCATCACATGATTATTGTGTGGCCATCAGCAACTCAAGGATGGGCCATTTTGATACCAGCTTCTTTCTCTACATGTCGAAGCTCTGGAACTCTCTACCCTCTCAAGTTTTTCCCAATAACTATAACCTAGCACATTTCAAAAGACAGGTTTTTCACTTTCTCAAAAATTCATAAATACTTTCCCTTGTTTTTCTTTTTCTGTTTCATAATTCTCTCTATATTTCAATTTAGGCCCAGCTGTGATGTGGACTTTTGTCTTTTCTATTCAGTATATAAGAAATGAATATTCATACTCATTATGAAGGCATCACATTTGCTAGTCTTTGATACTGTGGAAAAACGCAGGCCAATTTGCTGACCTATAGATAAGAACTGTTTACCTTTTTTTTTTTTCTAAGGAACCCTGTAAGCGAAGTAATGTTTTCTGGAACCCTGATCTCCATCCATTCTTTCTCCTTCCTTCTTGAGCAGTATTTTATAGATTCATAAATACAATTGTGGCAGCCAGTAGTCAGGCTGAAGTTGAAACAGCTCCATTTACAAACTGCAAACTTTTTTTTTCATATGTATATAAAAATGTATATACTAGGGATTATAGCACCCCATACAAAAAAGCCAAAAGTAATATTAATGTTGCTGACAAACTTGAACTCACAAAATTGCCCATTGGCAGGTCTGCTGCCTCCGTTGATTTAGCATACAGAGGCTGCAATTTAAAATGTTGAGGTGGCTTAATCACACTCACTAAATAACAGGAATAAGACAAAAGTGAGATATCTTTTGTTAAGGATATTGATAAAATATTGGTGATCCGATTGGAAGATAAAACTCCAAAATAGGTACCATTAAACTCAACTTCAATCTATGCAGGGGCTCCAGTATTGAAATGGTTTCCTTAAAGTTCGTGAGTCACTTTTTTTTTGCTGGAGGAGCAGTGAGAAAAGGTGACTTTGGAAGGTGTCAGGATTACTTCTCTATTTTACTTATATATCATATAACTTACTACGTGTGGGTGTGTTTTACATGCATTTTTTCAGGAAGATACATAGTGCAAAGCAGGAGAGGCCTGCAACATTTCTTTTATAACATATTCTCTTTCGTCATTCTTTTCAGCACACAACCTGAGTTTAGCCTGTTTCAGTATATGTTGGGGACCCTATGCCTCCTGATTATACCCTCATCAACAAAATTGTCCATCCTCATATTAAGATCCCCAAGTATTATGATTCATTTCCTTGTACCAGAATTGCCAGAGCATTCAATCAGCTTTCCTCAGAATCTATTCTTTTCTTTTTTACTCCTCTCATACCTTGGGGGATAAGCACTAACAATCACTTGACTCTTGTAGTCACCTTTCATTATAAGTCACAACTACTTTGAACTCATTTCCTTGCACTCTTTAACTCAGTCTCAGTTATGTTAATATGATATTGCCTTTCACCAGCCTGATGATGACAGAACATCAGTATCCAGTGGCAAGTCTAACAAAAGTGCCAAAGGCATCAAAAGGAAAGACAAAGAGGATGACAAGCCAACAACATCTGTTACAGGAAGATCTGATGCCAATGATAAGAGAGTGTGTGCGGGGGGGCGTGAGTATGAAATTTCTGATTCCCCCCTGGCTACACTCATCAAGGCAGCAGCTGCAATCAATCCTAAGCAGTTCACTCTACCCTTTGAGATGACATTGCCTGTCTGCTTTCCTGGTGAACCTAAAAGTATGTGTAGATTTCATTTGATATATATCTGGCCTCAGATTGATATGTTTGTTTCAGTGCTGTGAACCATGTAAGAAAAGAATAAACTGTTGAAAGCCAAATGGTCAGGTGGATGGATAGTTGGGCAAATATGCAGATACACCTTTTTTGGCATATAGTTTGCTCGTCAATACCAACATGGTCTTCTGACACTCTTTTTGATAGTCCACTGGAACTAAGTACATAGATGCATTACTAAAGGCTAAGAAGCAGCACTGGAGTTCACCAATTGTGGAGACTCTTTTGCCATTGCCAACCAGTTGAGGAAGTTCCTGGAAGGAATGGGTGTCAGAGGTATAGATAGATAAATAGCATCAAAGTGTGATCTTCACATTTTTCAGTTTGATCACCCACAGGATATGGCAAGAAACAGAGATAGGATATCAAATGTAATGTGTAGGATACAGGATTTAAGGTTAATAAGAGGGCTGGTAGGTGGATTCTTGAATCATACAGCAGTAACATGCTGAATGAAGATATGCTCGGAGTAGTGATTAACTAGACATGCAAATGAAATAACAGTAAGGAAAAAGGTAAGAAAATTAGATTGCAAGACAAAATTTCCAAAAGAGTTAAGTATGCATTTCAAGGCTGAATGGTTGGGAGCCATGTGATAAATGCTTTGTTATATATAGCCACATGTCATGTGGAAGTATAAGATGTTGACAGGAAGGAACAGAGCAAACAGCATAGGAATGTTGATATAAGAAAGTAGTTAAAGTTTTGGGAGAGAAGTTGAATACCCTATGAAAAGTGTAGAATAGAAGTCAAAGACGAAAACTTGTACAACTTCAAATAAAACAATATATGATAAAAGGAACGAGAATGAAAGTTTTGGACAGAGGATGAAGGAGAATTTGAGTTGAAGGTCAACAATTGTAGGAAAGAGGATTTTGTAAGAGAGAAAATTACTGGTGGGAGATAAGGTTTTATTGAACTGATGGGTGATAATGAAAGAAATGAGGGTATCATTTTAGAAGGAACTGAGGATTAGGATGGATGCAGTGAAATGGAGGACATTATTAATGAGGAGGTGAGGAGTGTTATATATGATATACATTGGAAATATGGATGAAAAGTACATGTTCGAAGAATTGAATGTTTTTTCGGAGTGTCTGCGGAGGATGTAATGCATACCTTAAAGTAAATGGTGTATGCGAAGGTAAAGGGGTAAATGAATCAACTTGGGTGAAGAATGAAAAATTTTTCAGTGTTTATGTTAGCTTGGTAGCACATGTTCATTTTGACACACTTGATATAATTTGAAGATCTTAGTGAAAAGAAATGGAGTTAAAGGAAGTCGATATAGATACGCGACAGCTTATGACATGTATAGAAAATAATTTGGTGGTTTTACACTTACCCAACTATCATCCATTGCTTACAGTTACAATTACAAAGAGCACAGTTTTAATAGCATGTGTATATTGCATAAAGAAAAAAAGATTTTCTCTAGCCTTTTTTGTTAGCATTTCCTCCTCAAAAGAAAGGAAAATTTACTTATCTCAGACAATTTGTACTTCATAAGATTTCCCTCTTACCAGTGTTGGTTTATCATGTAGCAGTGTATACAAAATTATGTGACAGTTTGTTTGTTTTTGTTTTTACAGTCGCTGTCAAGAGCAATGGGACAAGGAAAGGAGCCCAGAAGAAGAAAGCTCATGAACTTGATAATGGATTAGTTCCTTTGCCTGCCAAACTTTGTTTTCAGTGCAACAAGTAAGCCAAGTCATTTATCATGTATCAAAAACCTTTTAAAACCTTTTTGTGTGTTTTTACTCTGTTATCATCAGTAAATTGTTATATAACTACAGTTAAGACAATTGCTCTTTGCTGATGAAATGGCTTTAGCTGCAGATTCAAAAGAAAAACTACAGAAGCTGGTTTCTGAGTTTGGGAGAATGTGAGAAAATGGAAAGTTGAGAGAAAACGTTAATAAAAGTAAGGTTATTAAGTTTAGCAGTGGAAAGAGACAGGTTGGTGTGTGAGTTTGATTGGAGAGAACTTGGTGTTTTAGATACATTGGAGTAGGTATGGCAACAGAGGGAATTATGGGAGCTGAAGTAAGCCATAGGGTGGATCAAGGGATATGATCCTGGGTGTGTTAAGTATATAGGAAGAGAGGTCATTGTGTGTGAGGGCAAAGATGGGGATGTTAGATGGTATAGAAGCCGCAGCAATGTTGTATGGATGTGAGGTATGGGCTGTAGATCATAAAGTATGGAAGAGGGTGGATGTGTTGGAAATTAAATGTTTGATGACAGTATGATGCATGAGGAGGGCTGATTAGGAAAATATAGGGAAAGATATAGGCTTGGAGGTAAGAAGAGTAAGTATGAGAGAGCCAGAGAGGGTTTGCTGAGATGCTTTGGACGTAGGGAAGGATGAGTAAGAACAGTTTGACTAAGAGGGTATAAATGTCAGAAGTGTGGGTAATGAGGAGAAGTGGAAAGCTAAGGAGAAAGTGGAAGGATGGAGTGAAAGGTGCTTAAGGATATTAGTGCTTGAACATGCAGGGGTGTGTGTGTGTACGCATTGGTAGAGTTGATTGGAGCAGTTGTATAGATGGGTTGAAATGCTGTCATTGGGCCAAACCAGGGCAAATGAAAGAGTCAGGGGAAACTATGGAAAGGTCTGTGGGTCTTGGCTTTGGATAAGGGGCTTTGGTTTTGGTGCATTACATATGACAGCTAGAGAGTAGATGTTCTAGGTGCTATATCACCACATTGGAAATAGCAAAAAAGCATAGAAAGATTTTCCTTTCTGTACCTAATTTTGCCTTTTGTGCATTAGTGATATGGTGTTAAGAACAAATGAAAATGACCCCATTTGCTAACATCTAATCTATAGCTTTTATCTAGAATGTGCTGAAACCAGAGCTTCTCTTTCCAAAATCATTTTGTCTTCCTCCAGCTTTCTTAAACCTTCCTTTCATCTTGCTGTACCTCTCTCTCCTTATCCTGCAGTGCTGCAGATATTCATTGCATCTTCTGATAATGCATATTCTGACTGTCTCTTTATAAGATTAACTTCATTTTGCCTGTACTATTTCAGAATTTCCCAGCTTTCCATTGAACTTCTCTTGGAAGGTAAACTGTCATTCTTAATATCCCAACTTTCCTGCTTTCCTCTAAGCCTTTTCATTCATTCATTAGAATTATTTGGAATGTAAAGGTTAAGATGTGAATGGAGACATTGACTACACACACTCAAATTAAGTTGATATGCACAGTAAAAGGTAAGAAGTGCTTCTTTTAGCATGGAGGACTATGTCTTTTTTTAGCCTGCTATATGTAGGTTGAGGATGCATAGGGGCAAAGTGAGCTACTGTATATTTTTGATCCACCCTTTGTAGATAGAAAGTTACATTTTCTTCAGATTTTATCTTGATCTTACTACCTGCCAAGTCTGGTTTAATGAAGGCAACATTTTCAATGTTATAGAGCACTTGGAATTTGTGTCCCAGGAGTATGAAGCTGTAGTCAATATGTTGACTACTAAGGAAGTTCTGTGACTGATCAAAAAGTGAGACAGAATTGCCCATGTTTCATATACGTTAGGTGACTTGAAGAAGTTTTCTTTGTGGAAAGTTATGCTGTTGAATTAAACAAAAAATATAAACTGCCCCAGGCTAACTTCCAAAATTGATCCCCTTGCCATAGGCGGCAATGTTGGTTCACTTTTTCGTTTTCTATAGGTATTACTTTGGCTTTTGCTCCCGAGAGCTGGCTGCATGTGTGCCTCCACCACTATTTAGACAACGGAATACTCGGCAAGCTGCTACATCACATGATTATTGTGTGGCCATTGGGAACTCAAGGGTGTGCCCTTTTGATAACTGCTTCTTTCCCTACACGTTGAAGCTTTGGAACTCTCTACCTTCTCATGTCTTTCCCAGTAACCATGACCTGGCTTATTTTAAGAGACATGATTTTCACTTTCTCAAAAATTTGTAAATACTTTTTCTGTCTGTTTTTCCCCCTTTCTCAGTTCTCTGTATTTCAGTTTGGGCCCATCCTTGATGTGGACTTTTTTTGTCCATGACTGGAGCCTAAAAAAGAGAGAGAGAGAGAGAGAGAGAGAGAGAGAGAGAGAGCAGGTTTTACTTGTAACACTTTGTTCACAGGTATTCCCTGTTAATAATATTTCCTCTTTCTGTATGGTATGCTGATAGTGGCTGCAGTGTAGTAATGGCCTTGTTGCCACAAAATCGAACAGAAGCATTCTTCTTAATCTCTCATGGTAATCATGTATTGATCATACTGCAACTCATTAATCACCTTGTCATGATCTGTAATGCTGCATTATTTATGGGTGTATGTAATATCAAAGAAACTAGTGATATTCACTCCTACATGTAGAACTTGTTTTATATGAACTGATATCTAATAGATTTTCTTATTTTTTCTTTTGTACAGGAGTTGCCGAATTGGTCCCTTAATACCTTGTGATTACTGCCAGTTGTTCTTCCATCTTGACTGTTTAGACCCCCCACTCACCACCCCACCCATGGGAAAATGGATGTGTCCAAATCATCCTGAAAATTTTTTGGTAAGGAGACTGATGTGAGGAAAATGTCAAGTTTTTATATTCATATGATATCACCTGTACCTGCCTTGCAAGCAGGCTTGCTCATGTAGAATATTACTCCCCTGGTGCCATTATTTACTGAGTTCATATATGCCTTTAAGTATCATGTAGAAAATCCAACAACAATGCTAAAAGCATTTGCTGAAGAATTCTTGGTGCTGGTATAGGTATCATAGAGGAGAAGCATTTAATGCATGCATTAAAATTTTTAGAATTAATGAGAGTTAACCCAGTAGATATTCACATGGGATGAAACAAAGGAGAAGTCAAAAAGACTGAAAAAGAGTAAAGGAAAACATTAAATGTAGAGAAATGGAAAAATGCATGAATTGAATATTACTGTGTAGGGTTTTTGGTTGTAGCAAACCAATCAAGTATCTACAGTGTTAGAGTCATAACACATTATTTGACTGATAGAGGGTTTGTGACTGTGTTAAAGCTCTGTAAGTTTAGTAAAAGGGAAGAATGGTTAATGAGAGTGTGGAAATGTTACAGTTTGAATATACAGTAGTATATTCTTTCTGTCATACAGTTTAGATGGAAATACCATATCAGACTTTTGAAAAAATGTGAATTGTTGGAGCTTTGAGAAAAAGTTAAACTAGTTTTGTATGGTATGTTGGAAGTGATGAAGTATCCATACTCATACAGCCTAGAATCGCCCATCGACTGCAAATACTTTAGGTTGTAAACTTTGTGAAAGATGGATTTATAATTTCCAGGATGGATAGAGTATGAAGTGTGGATGTTGGAGAATAATGTGCAGGGCTATGATAATAAAGAATAATGAGATGCATATTTGCTTTTATCCTAGGTGTAAAGAGAAAGGATATGCAAAGAGTATCTTCAATAATTTTTTATGTGAAGTAAGTGGGACTAGATACAAAGGAAAAAATCAAAAGTTTAGGGCAGGAATTGAGTGAAGGACTCTGATGTGAACTGACCATTATTTCAGGAGAATAAGGAGCCACCATTTCATTTAAGGCAAGTAATTATCTTCCATCTACACTAGCAATGTACATTTAAGCATAATCTTTGCTTGAAGATAGATTATCTCTGCCAAACTTTTTCAGGCTTCATTTCTCTTTGTCAAGTTTTGATCTACTGTGATTCATCATGGCAAATGCTGTTCCTGTAGTGTGCTTATTTGAAAGTGAATTGTCACTACTAAATGGACTCATCTTTAGGGAACAGTTGTTGGTTGTTCACTTTCATAGTATGTTTTGGATCTCTCAGGGCCCACAGTCCATGTTGAACACACTTGTCACAATACAGAAAGAGGTCTTTCTTTATCAGAACTGTACTTTCTACATTTAGTGAAAATTTTTTGTAATTTCTTGCCTAAGAGTTTGTTTTTGAGTCTTTGATTTTGATTATTTTTACTTGACTAGGATTCTACACTGCTAACATCTCAGAGTCTCAGTCAGAGGGTGAAATTATGGGACAAATTCAACGTGCCAGTTGACCAAGACTCCATAAGACTAAAATTCCTTCAGCGGTGTCACAGAAAAAACCCTCCTTTCCGGTACAAAGTTAAACGTGCCCTCAGGTCAAGAATACGAGTAAGTAAAAACATTGAATTATTGTGTCCATGTTTATACGCACATACACCTGATCAGTCTATCTCACATTACATATCATCCTCAGACACTTCATTTCCAGCAGATTTGCCTTTTCTTTCTACACCTCTTTATCTCTCTCATTCATGTAATCACCCTATCTCACAGTACATATTGTTCACAAGCATTTCATTTAACACGTTCACCTTCCTCCATTCCTTTGCATTCAGGAGCCCAAGACACATCCTGACAGCACTGTGAATGTTATATATATCTTTTTTTTTTTTAAATTCTTATTTTTTGAGTGACGGATTTTGTTTTCATGTAGAGTAAATACAAATGTTTGATATTAAATTTTTTTAGTGCTTTTTTAGGATTAACTTGTAGAAAGAAAATTTATATGTTATGAATAGTGAATTGATATATTTTTTCTCAGGTGCCACTAGCTGTCAAAGAGCAATACTCAGCACCACCAGATTTGCTTCTGCGTCACAGTCCCCCCCAACATCTCCTTCCTTCTGTTACTGACCATGACACAGAGGCTTCCAGTGCTACTACTGTACCTACCACTGCTGTCAGTAGGGTGGCTACCATCCCAGTGACATCATGTGGCACAAATGTAACTGTAACAAACTGGTTGCATCAACAGAATTGGCGAGGAGTAGAAGTGAAAGAACCAGTTATAAATTCAGATATACATCAGGATGGGACAGAAGGAGTAGAAAAGGAATCTAAAGTTGAAGAAAAAAGAAATGACACAGAAAGAAGAAAGGCGACAAAAGAAGAAATGGATGAGGTGAATCAAGGGCATTATTTTTACCATATTTTAGAATGTTTTAAGGTGAAATTTAAGGTAAAAAATGAAAGTTAAAGAGACAATAATAGGTAAGATGTAAAGAAATTACAGAATTGAATTCTAGTTAATAAAAGAACACAAAGTTATTAGTGATGTGTGGGAAGCTGGAAGATTTGTGTGTAGCAGATAAAGTGACATGAGAATTTGGTGAATGATATAAAAAGCAACAGCATTGTTAAGCAAGGTGATGCAAAATGTCTTTGGCGAGAGGAATTAAGCATATTGGTCAGTGATACTACAAGTGAGTTAGTGAAGAGATTAAAAGGGAATGCGAAGGGGAATACAGCAAAGAAAAATAAAGGTTGGAAAGTGATAAGCAATGAAAAGTGGATGAAGTGAAACAGGTAGATTATACAGTTTCATAAAGATGATAGTAAGTTTTGAGCTGTAATAATTTAAAAGGAGGAAATGAGATGATGTAATTCTATAAGATTTAAATAGTTGTATAGTAGAATTAATAATGGAGGAAGTGTTTATGATATATATTAAGTCATAAGGAAAGTTCATATATGAAAAATTTGGTCCAACAGGTGTTGCAAAGCTTGTTTAGGTACTGTTGTTGCATCTTCTATTGTATGTCACTGAAATATGGTCTAGTAGTGGGTTTCATTTTATAGTGCAAATACCTGGGGCATATTTTCTGAGACATGGTTATTGAATTGAGAGAGGTTTGTGAAGAATGAGGAAATTGAGGAAGATGCAATATTTGCAAATGGATGTTTGACAAATAGAAAGAATAGAATTGAGGGTAATATGGGGTGAAGAGAACAGTAATACTAAAAGAATCAAAGAAAACGATAAAGGGTGAAAACACAGATGTATATAAAGTGATGGAGAGATTTAGAAGAATGAAATAAAGGAGCATATATTTAAGATCGATGTATTGATGGAAGAATTACAGTGATGAGATGGATTTTAAGAAGGAAATTCTTTATAAGTTACCTTGTTATGTGGCAGGACAGGGCATATCCTGTAGTAAAAACATGGTATTTTAAGACTAAGATATGCATTTACTACTATACTTCTTGCATGCTTTTAGGCTGAGTATCACTTTACTGTGTATATGAAGAATCCGTATAAGGTGTGGATAGAAAGAATTTTGTATGAATGGAATGTGTTTTTTTATTGTTATCTAATGTTTATGTCTTG
>JAUUDW010040726.1:0-16857 GCA_032361385.1 Panulirus guttatus
GTAATCCTTTTTGCGCTATCGCTCACAGGATGAGTATGGGGTGCACAATAAATTTGCCGGGGTTTTCCCGGCACAAATCAATCAATCGTCTCTCGCTGATCCTTCACGTAATAACAACAGCACAGTCCGTCAGTTGTGGCGGGGAATGATCCCCTCGCACCGGCTTAGACGAGTACCATGGGAAGGTCATTTGGTGTGGAGACCCTCATTTGGTTAAGGGAGACCTGGAGACCACCGCCGTGCGCCCGGGCCTCCTGTCCTCACACACACACTACATTCAGATACCGGCACACACTGACTCACATATTAACATACGTCCACACAAATTCAGACATATATATGCATCCATATAACAAAGTGCAACAGTGTTCTTCACTTGGAAATGGAAGAAATATTTGTTTTTTGGTTCAGTTTGACCAGTCAATAAAAGAGAAGAGGAGAGAGTTGGAGAAGTGAAGTGGAGTGGAGATGGCTTTAGTACAGGGCTGACCAGCTCGACAAACCCGGAAAATGCTGGAAGTAATGAAACCCGGATGAAAAGGTTAATATTGCAACTTTTTTCGAAACCTGAAACGTCTTTTGAAAACACAGGTGTAATGTACAGTATTGCGGATGTTTTCGAGGGAGGAAATACTCGTACGACTGTCCACAGAGAAATATACGAGTTGTTCCTGACAATAATGTCCACATCCATAGAGATGAGGTGAATCTATCCTTTTTAATGTCCCCCAGCTGATAACTTCGTCATAGACCAACAAGTTATCTGTTATCTGTCCTTCCTATGTTGGGAGCTGAAGAACAGAGGACAACTTTGGACGTTTTCAGATTTAAGATAATCATATTTAGCTAAAGCCAGGCAGCGTCACCCCCAGCCGTAACACACCCAGAGGCCCGTGCGTCGTCGTAAGTTCTGATCAGCCAAGTCCAGATTGGTTCCCTTGCTGCTTCCTACAGCTTGAGCAGGAGGAGGAGACCCCTCTGTACAGGACCATAGCGGGCCAGGACGTGATGCGACATCCCGGGCTCACGGCAGTTATTTCTTCATCGAGATTTAGATTTTATTATAACGTGGGCAGGGAGAGGATGGGTGGAGGGTTGGTTGGTTAGAGACAGGTGTCACAGCGCCGGGTCAGGTGTGGCGAACCTCTGACGACAGCCACAACATTGGTTGCGACACACGAGGCCGTCAGACGAGGATCGGTACTGACCCAGGCCGGATGATCCGCCGTACACATGTTACCGTTCCGGTACACAGTGTTGCCTGAACGCACCCCCTGGCTCTGGCCGTCCTTAAACGTTGTTACTGATGCGATTACAGAAACTCGTTGCTCTTCTTCCAAGCAGGTCACTAATCACGCAAGAGCGACGGCCAGAAGCAGATTCACCCACTCCCTGGCTGCGCGTGGAACCCGAGACAGACATTCTTCCAACCACGTCATCGTCAGGCTTCCTGGCAGGAGGACCCTCATAACCCGATGAGCACAGCGGCTCAAGATGGCGACCACCGTCCATCCTACCTGGGCCCTCTGTGGGTCCCCAAAATGGCTGGACCCGGGACGCACCAAGGCTCCGGGGGAAGAGCCCGCAGCCTGACCACTAGACGGTGTTCTTGATAACGTCGTAGCTCGATCCAGTGATGACGAGGACCTGGAAGGGTGTGGTGTGGCCATCCTCAAGCTTCGACGAATCACAGGGAAGAACAGGATCTCCAACATGGCGGCCCTGCTGACCCATGACACACCACCACCAGACTTGTCTAAGAGCATTACTACAGCAAGTGAAAACCAGTTTTATTATAAACCAGTACGGTTATAACGAAATGAAACTACATCTCAATCAAACGTAGACTGGATTTATCAGAAAGCATTTCGACTCAGGCTGACAAACTATTCCTGTTAGAGAATATAACGTTCCCTAACAAACCAAACCTGGCCTTGTTAGAGAGTATTATGTCTAACAAAGTTAGACTGTTTATGTTAGGCACCAGTTTTGCAGTCAAAAACTAAACTAGTTTGTATTAGAGAGCAGTATGTCTATAAAAATTATAAACAGCTCTTGTTAGAGAATATGACGCCTCATAACAAAGATAAACTTGTCTTGTTACGAACATTAAAGCTGTAACGATCAAGAGCGACCGTTAAAAATATGAAACATTTAACAGATTAAATCTGCTCGTTAGAGAGATTTTTGCTTTGATGAAACTTAAAACGCCGTTGTTAGAGTTTTGTTACGCTTCTAATAAATCTAAACTGGCTTCAACACGTACGTTACGCCAGCAACAAATATAGACTAATTTTGTTTGTGATGCATTACGCCTGTAACAAATGTAAACTGGTGTATTAGAGAATATGGCACCTCTAACCAACTAGAACTGGCCTTGTTAAAGATAAAAATATACCTTTAACAAACTACAGCTCTCCATTTTGTTTTAACCCAAATAACTTTTTCACTTACACTGCGGCAAATATTGGAAAAAAATAGCGATAAAACTTGGCAATACAAGTTTTTATATTTAATTGGAAATTCGTTGTACAAAATTACGTCGGTAGATTTAGTTCTAGCGCGGGATAAATGGCATCAAATGTAGCTTTGTCCGAGGAAAATATAATATTCCATATATTTCATACAGAATATATTTATACTTACGAAATTATGTATACTGTATTTTTATACTTTTCATCAGGGTGTACAGGACACAAAAATAACGGTTGAAAAGACATTTGCATTTAAATTGCATTTTTGCTTATTTTCACTCCTGACAGATGAGCTTCTCGGGTGGCGAGAGGAAGGTGCAACGCTGCGTGTTGACAGAGATTCAGATTTAGACGTTGGTTTCAAATTCAGAGTTTGGCGGCGCGCAGAGGCTCCTTCTCATTCGGTCTTGTCCGCCAGAGCCTCAGGCTCTACCCACGGCAACCTCCTGGGCACGGTACGATCCTTAGGGTACGACGGTACCGCACTTGGGGTACGACGGTACGGTACTTGGGGTACGACGGTACGATCTTTGTGGTGCAACATTATGATTCTTAGGATGAGACAGTACGATGCTTTGGGTGCGACAGTACAACTTGAACACGACAGTACAATCCTTTAGGGAGGGCGGTTGGACGTTTGAGCAGGACGGTATGAGTACACTGGGAAAGACAAAGGAATTCAGACAGTAACAGAGCATTGTGTCCCTTTGAGTCTGTTAGTGACAACGGAACAGGCTAGACATTCACAGTAGATGTCGAAAATGAAATTCAACAAGCATTACTTGTAACTAAGGAGGCAGAAGTAATGTCAGTCTTGGATCTGGAGTGAAGTATCTATCAAATTTGTTCTGTGACTTATCTTTAATGTTGCTTTCAGCCACTTTCGCTGGGGAGTCGCTCCACGTGTTTATAATCCTGTTGAAGAAAAAGTCACGTGGGTGTCGTAAGAAGCGCACGACACTTACTATCTGGTCTTACGTACCCTGAGGTCAGAGGCGAGTACGCACAGTGGTCTCGAATCCCGAGTCACATATAACATGTGTCCAAGTTAAAGCAGATACAATATTTCACATGATGTAGCATTGTGCTGGACGCCATACTGTCATATTTTACGAGACCTTATCATGTTGAAGAGGACATCATCATGTCAGAGAGGATGTCATGCCCCTGCCACCCAACGGCCGCGTATATAGCGTGTGGTCTTGGAGTCGACCAGAACACCTGAAGTTGTGAAAGATTTTCCGGTTGGTGGTTGTGGCTTGACGTTGACGGCCTTGACGATCGCGGTAGTTCATCGTATTAAGGCCAACCAGTCAGCCAAACCACCGGCCTTCCAGCCTGGCCATCGGAGCTGAGGTTAACTAACGTGTTCGCCTCTCCAACCTCGTTCATGCGAGTCACCCGCCTGCCTTCCCTGGACCGGGTTCGCCACAACATGAAAACACAAGGATTATTACACCATTTTATTTTGGAGTAAGAAACATAGTCAACTCACTATGAGTAAGAGGCAGTGATGATGGCCGTGCTCGATGACAAAAATAGTTGCTATCAATTAGGTCGGTAATGAGGTTCGTCCCTCGTCCTGTGGCAGTGTCGTGACCACCTGACACATAATGATAGGTCACATTCTTAGCCTCAGTGACGGTCTAGGAGACCCACAACACCTGACTCAGTTTTGTAACAATTTTGTCTCATTGTCTGTCTAAGAACAAAATACTGTGTCTTACTTGAGGCCGTATCAGAGCAAATAGGGGAAAAAAGAAGCATTTGAGAGGAAGCCAGCCCCAGCACCACTTCAAGTGTTCTCAACTAACAATTTTTACAAGCAGCAGTTCTATTAGCCGGAACCACCTTGCACCCTCCGTGTCAGATGGTTGGTCTTGCTCTTTGTCTCATTATAACCCACCTACCGGACTGACTCACCTCAAAGCACATCCTGTCTGATGGTTGATTAGAGCGGGTGAAACCCAGCAAGCGGAGACCCATTGATTTCGGTCTTGGGTGATTCCCAAGAGAACATGCAGCTATGGCATGACGCAGATCCAACATAGTCATAGCAGCATAAGTCACTAAAGCTGACATCATTCTGAATACTGATTGGTAAACTCTCCTTGTTGCATCTATTTCCTTGTCATGTTTAACATACGATGAAGATGACAAATTCCTTCTGGATGAATATTATTGTGTGAATGATGGATAAAAGAAAGAAAGATGAAAAGCATCAGTGGGACGGGGAGACTTAAGTATTACTTTTGTTTGTTCCAGGTTGTCGAACCTTCTAAGCGACGGGACTCAGTAACAGAGACAACTTCCTCTCAATCTCTGCCCTGAAGTCCGCCGTCTCGTCCTTCTTCTTTAGCTGCATCTCGCGCTTCTTCGCTGCTGCGATGCGTCGCTCGAGGCAGATTTCGATGTCCTCATTTGCCATTAAGCTGATGAGATTTAGTTCGTTGATGATCGGGTGGTTGGGACCCACACCAATATTGAGCAGGGGTTCTGCCTCCTCCAGGAGGCGCAGGCCCTCTCTGAACTCTTTAAAGTATATCTTGGCCTTCCCGAGCTTGAAGAGGAAGAGGGAGTAGGTGGGATGGTCGGCCCCGTAGTAGTACCTGAGGGAAGGAAGGATGATGTTAGAGAAGTAAAAACAAATCGTGAGTGAAAAACAGTGGATGTCAACCCCCGAGTTCCCGGTGGACCCGACAAGCTCATCCGGGACAGGTCGATGATAATGTCCATCAAGTCACTCTTTGTCTTGTGTCAGCTGTGATTGACATCTGAATCTCGTATGGACACAACTTCCTCAATAAACTCAGACTTAGACAGGATATCTCAGTGGGTTAGACGAAATCTGGTTAAATTTAATGCCCTCTTAGACCCAGTTTCTCCTTAATTCCGTCTCTTCACTCAGTTAACATACTTAGTATTAGTGTAACATCCACTCTTTCTTGGAAACCACACATTACGGAAATAGCTAAATCTGTCTTTAAGAAACTGGGAGTCTTCTTTGGATGTCTAAATATCTTTTCTTCTGAACAGTTGCTCCGTTTATACAAGAGTTTGATTCGTCGTTGCATGGAGCACTGCTCCCACATTTGGGATGGTTCTAGCTCTGTTTCCTTACTTGACAGAGTTGAATCGAGAGCGATCCGACTTATAAGCTGTCCCAGGTCAACTTCCAAACTTGACCCCCTTGCCCTACGCCGCAATGTTGGTTCACTTTCCCTCTTCTATAGGTATGACTTTGGTTTTTGCTCCCGAGAGCTGGCTGCTTGTGTGCCCCCACCACTAGCAAGACCACGCAGTGCCTGGCAAGCTGCTGCGTCACATGATTTCTGGGTGGCCTTTGGCCTCTCAGGGGTGGGCCGCTTTGATAACTGTTTCTTGGTATGAAGTATAATAACAAGGGAAGTTGTGTGCTGGGGTGTGCCTAATGATACCTGCCTTGTTAAGTGGTCAGTCATTCTGGGAAGGATTGTCATCCAGCCTCTTATGGTTACCGAAGCAAGTGTGGCATCAAGCCTCTTGTGCCTCGGCTGAACTGCAGAAGAGAAAAAGTTTTGGGGTTTTCTCCATTTGAGGCAGGTGTGGACAACTTTTTTACTCCCGCCACACTAATCTGAAGGTTCTAACATCTTTTACAATCACGCTTCGAAAAGACCCAGTGGTCTGTTGCTATTTGAATTCCTTTGTATTCATTTGTATTCTTCCGACTTGAATCTGTTTCGTTTCATACTGCTAGTCACATTTCGTTTTTTCTGGGAATTATCGCTGTGCTGTAGATAGGTATTCAGGCCACGCTAATGTAGCCTGTGATGCAGATTTTGAAGGTCGTAAGTGAAGGTTGGTGGGTCGCGAGCTGTAGTCCAGCTCCGGGTCTGCCTGTAAGGTCTGTGGAGGTAATCAAGAGAAGTCGAGAGGCTATAGGCAGATCCATGGGTCGCCCCCTGACCATGAAGCACACACCTCTGCCCCTGACGTCAACCCCCCACACCAGTTGGGTCACCCGCATCAGGACTGTATAAACTAAGGCAGGGAGAATCTTGTGTGCTGATCTAGTTTCAAGGGATAACTGGTGTTAAACACGAGGCGGCGTGACCTGTTTGTGCAGGAAGTTAGCGAACATGGAGGAGAAACATGAATATGGTCCGTTGGTCAGAAAGTCACGATAATGAAGCAAGAGCCGCCAGCGGAGACCCGGCTCCAACCGTCATCATGTCATAAACAAAAGAGAAAATGTTTTCCCCTCCGAGTCCAGTGTCGATCCTCGTATACTGACAGTATGTTCGTGTGATCACAGTTTGTTTCCAGTGATTGAAGGTTTGATTTGACGGATAAATGTAGGTCGGTTCGACGCTGTCCAAAGATTTTGTTGGAAAGAAATGTAAATCTCAGGCAGGAGACATCTTCTTTTGGGTCGCCCTTGGAAGCAAAGCCTTGGACTAGTGAAACAGTTCTTTCCTTTACTCTGACATTACTTCTCTGTTGGGTCTTACCATACTGCGTACTGTCCCTTGCAGATTTCTATCTCCCAGGACCCCTAGTTTCTTTCTTTGTTTTACTTTACTTTTCCTTATTTTTCCTTCTTCCATATTTTGTTACTTTCACTTCTGTAGAGTGTTCACACACACACACACACACTCTAGTTACTATTATGACCCCCACATCCCAGTTATGTGATTCCTGTGCTTTGTATTTTCAGCCTAATGGCTGCCTGAATTAGATAAACCCTTCCTTATTTTGTTTTATTTACGCACACAACCAAGTAACTTTGGAGGCTCCAGTCACGGACAGAAGTCCACATCAAGGCCGGGCCCAAATTGAAATATAGAGAAGATTGTGAAAGGGAAAAAGAATAGACAAGGGAATTTCTTTACGAATTTTGGAGGAAGTGAAAGACCTGCCTTTTAAATACCAGTTCACAGTTATAAGGAAAGACACGAGAGGGTTTAGAGTTCCAAAGCTTTGAGGTTTAGGGAAAGAAACAGTTATCAAAACGTCCTACCTTTGAGTTGCCAACGGCCACACAGTAACCATTTGATGCAGCAACTTGCCGGTTATTGCGTGGTCCAGCTATTGGTGGGGGCACACAAGCAGTTATTTATTGGTAGTCATTTATAACACCATTACTGGTTATTTATCAACCGCATTTGTCATCATTAATCTCATAAGTAATCATTAATCTCCTAAACTGTCAGTACCCCTATTAATAAAGCATTGACGTTGTAACTGATCATTAAACTTATTTATTATTATTAAGCCATTTAGTAAATATAAATTGACCTAATTGATAACTAGCCTCATTATATATCTGTAACCCTATTAATAGGCATTATCCTCATTGCCAAAACTGACCTCGCTTTTGATCATTAACCTCATGACTGGAACTATCCTTGCTATTGATCATTAGCCTCATTGCATGTCATCAACCTCATTAATTTGATATTAGCTTCAGTAAGAGTCGGTGTCCTCATGCTGATAATTAACTTCATAATGATCCTCATAAATGATTAACCTCATTATTTATGATTAATGTCATTACTGTCCAATAACCTCATTGCAGATTAACCTTATCACAGGCCATTAACCTCACTAGGAATTATTATCTTCATTACAAATAGTTAGAGTAAATAGTGATGAAAATGTTGCTTGATTACTTTGGTGTGATCGGAAAACGTATCATCGGATAGAACATAATGAGGGAGGTGACACGACGCCTCTGTGGGCCAGTTCCCGTTAGTAACCAGCAGTAATGGCTTACCGAACTCTTCCTGTCTCAACGACCAAGTAGTCGAACATAGAATTGTGTGAGTGTGTGTGTGTACTGTTTAGCCAGCAGTATCTCTCCCTGACCCTTGTCACCACGGCCTCCTCTCTCTCTCTCTCTCTCTCTCTCTCTCTCTCTCTCTCTCTCTCTCTCTCTCTCTCTCTCTCTCTCAGTTCCCCAGTACAACTTTCCTGCACATCCTCAGCAGGTGATCCTGAGGCCTCGCCCTCTTCCCGCCTCACCTCATTCCGTTAAGGTTGTCCTCGCCGTACTTGAGAGTCAGGCTCCAGCAGCCGTTGAACATGGCGGCGTTGAAGGCGAAGTCCAGGGTTCGAACCCTCCACACATTCATGGGCGAGAAGATGTCGTCTTGCCTCTCCAGCATCTCCAGGCAGTAGGTCATGGCTGAGAGATTACCAACGGTTAAGGAAATCTGGAAATCCTTCATCAACATACTCGAGTTGTTTACCACCTTACATCTACAGCACTTATGGTTTCGGGGAACATCATTACTATATACAGACAATAGATCTCCATAACTTAGATTTCGTAGAAGTAATTCGTAGTAAACTTCCGACCTGTATGATTGTGAATCTTTACGAAGATTTAATTGTTTAGCATGTGGTCTCCACAACTTGGATATCATATGAAGCATTACCATTCGACCTTCATGCCCTTGATATCCCGAGGTGCCATGACTTGCTCGATGCCTGGCGCCTTGATATCTTTTGGTACTAAATATTCTACCTGTGCAACCTTGATATTCTTACTTGATCCACGAAGTCTTCCACCTTAAAACTCTGAACCAGTGCCAATATTCGTGTGTAGAAGGATCTAGTTGCTGTTAGTTCAGATCGTTGACTTCCTCAATTATTACACGATTCCTGAGCGTATATTCAAACGCTGATCATGTAATCTTAGAATTCCAGTGAATCGTTCGTGACATTTAGATCAAGTGTCTCCAAGCTCTAAGTAGTAAACAGAATAGTTGTCGTTGGATCGCTGTTGGCCTAATTGTCCCCGATCCAGCCTTAGACCTCAGGTTTTGACAGGGGTCTGTTGAGGTCCCGAAAATGTCAGAATTGTTGCAGCACAGCGTCTGAGAATCCCGAGCAGCCCAACACCTGTGGAAAGACTGGAAACATTATCTGAGAAATATTTCATTTGCCTCAAAAGAGGTGGCTGGTGGAGAAAAGGATACTGGGGTTCTCCTCTGTCATGGCCTTCAGCTTCTCCTTGGTGAAGGCCACCGCCTCCTGGTACCGCCTGACGGTGGCGTCGCTCACGGGGCTTTCGCACAGGCTGCACACCGGCCTCGCCTCCTCTTCCCCTTCCTCCTGCCGCCCGAGGGAGCCCTCTACATCGCCTGCCTCCTGGACCGTCTGCTGTCCTTCCTTCTGTTCCTCTCTACTCGTCGTCGCCTTCTGCTCCTCATCGTCTTCCTGCTGGCCATTGTTCTTCTGCTGCCGTCCTGGGTTCTGCTTCCCTGCTGTCGTCGACGCCCCCTGCTGCAGGGGACCCAGCTTCTCCCTCCTGGTCTCTGGGACGTACACGGGGGCCTGGCAGTCCTGGTTCTCTGCAGGGAAAGGCGTCATCATTATTACAGAGAGTAAATGAACCAGAAAACAATTCAACCATTGTCTCTCCTCTCTCCGGGAAAGACAAGTTTTTCACTGTTCTCTTTAACAACTGTATTTTTTTTGGTGCTGCTACACTCGAGTGCTCTGTTTATCAACTCATTATTTTTGTCCTGGTAGTGAGGCTTTTATTATGTTCCCAAGTCCTGAGTTGTGAGACGTTATTCTTCACTCTTCCTCCCTTACCGCCCCTCCCACTTACCACACAGCTTTCCCCTGCCTCACTCACCACACTTGACGGAGTTCTCGAACTTGGCTCTCTCCTGGTCCTGGCAGGTGCCACAGTCACACCAGAAGAACCACTTGTCGTGCAGCTCCTCCCGCCGCTTCGTGACGCTGCTCACGGGGTCCACGTAGCTGATCCGACACTGTAAAGGTGAGCCAGGCTGATGGTGATCTAGGATGATGGTGATCCAGGAAGAAGGTGAGCCAGGGTAAGGGTAAGCCAGGCTGATGGTAAGCCAGTTGTTCTCTTGAGTTTGATTTTGATAAGGCAAGAAGCATTGCTCACCAGCAGCATCCCGGGTTGGATAAGAGAGGAAAGCACGTGTTCTGCGAGGGAATGTGTATAAGCTAATCCGAACGTAACACTATGTGTCTCTAGCACGACATATGAAGAAACACAAGTTCACTGAAGTCTCATAAAGTTTATTCGTAAATACTTAGGATCAAGGGAAAAATAGACGACTCCAATAGATTCGTTAATCATATTGTGTGTTGCCCCAAGGGCCGCCAATCTCAGTATTCCGGGTCAGGGCTGCCAACTCTGCTCTGTGAATAAGGTGCTGGTGTTTTTCAGGCGAGACCCAGCCTCAAAAATAGGGCCAGGAAGGTTATTGTAGCCGCGTAGGTAGGGAGGAGGGTAGGGTGCCAGGGTTATCATCTGGTGGATGACGTGACCTGCGACTGTGTGGGGAAACGTAGTTTTATGATGTGGACGACAGGCAACGTGAGGTGGAAGTGCATGCAAGCACACTGAGAAGGTCGTTGACGGAGGTTCATAGGAACAACAAATGTGCGGAAATTCACAAACGAATATCGTTGAAGGAAATGAACAGATATACTGGAAACCCTTCCACGGATCTTCAGACCCACTGATATTCAATACCATGGAAAAATGTGATTGGATATTTGGAATGTTAATGTAAAGAAATTGGGAACCAATGAACGAATATATAGGCGATTGATGAGTACTTGAATAACCACGAACGCTTGGTAACAATAAAGAAAGGATGTGTAAAAGCAGTAAACGGATATTTGGAGAATAGTTAAACTTATTCTGGTCATAAGTAACAACTTAGAAATACATAAATGGATGTGGGTGATCATGTTTAGAGAAGAGGAGGATCTCATCTGTTGTGGACGTTGCATATGGCGAGGAGGCCGAGTTAACGTTAGTTTGAGGTAGCTAGAAATAACGGGTTGAGACCTGCTTATATTTTCACGGAAGGTTCGACTCCCGTTTGCCTCGCATAAAGCAGGTCACCACAGCAATTGCCAAGGGAGTCAAGTCTTACAAGAAACTGTTATACTCTAAGAAACTTTGTATAATCCAACAATACAAATGGAGAGAGACATCTTACGTTAAATGAAGGACAACAACACATACTCGGTTCTCATATTGTTTCTTGGTTCTACAGTTAACGAGACCCACTTGACAATATCAGGTCTCCTGTATCTGTCCTTGCCATATAACGTCCTCCAGCAGATAACCTCGTCATGGACCACCAGTCTTCTGGTATCTGGTTTTCCCATGGACTCTCTACCCCCAGCTAACCCTCCACTCCCTCTCCCACCGCTTCCGCCCCTCCCTCACCACCTACCTACCTTGCTATAGTCGAAGACAGGCATATCCACGAGCGCCCTGATCTGCACTTTCGTGCCGACGAAGGAGATGTAGCAGTTGGGTTTGCAGGCGTGGTCGAAGATGGAGGCGGCCAGGTAGAGGGCCGACCCGATGTTCAGGAAGGTCTTGTCCATAAGGCTGAACCTGTTCACCAGTAGCTGTAGGGGAGAGAGGGAAGTCAAGATGAATAATGCTGCTGTAAGGTGTTACCAATGGATGGTGAGGCAGATACTGCTGATACAGTGAGTGTTTGACCTGCCTGTCTGTCACTGCAGGAAGTAATGAAGGTCACTAAACGTCTCAGTTACATTTGGAATCTAAAGGAGGGAAGCAGGCGACCGACCCCCCTAGTATATCATGCATCCACCGTTATTGAATGGAGAAGGAGAGTCTGAAACATGGTGAAATCCCCTTTGGCAACGCTTAGATGATTTTGAGATCGAAGATACATTTCCGTGATTTTTGACGTTGAGGATTCGGTTCTAGACATGTCCTCCAGATGGGGATGTTTCCCCACCTGCTCGTGGCAGTGGTTGAAGGAGGAGCGGATGTGTGACTCTCCTGCTGCACGACACCGGCCTCCAGGTTGAGGACGGCAGAGATGGATGGAAAGGAGGGGCAGGTAAGAGGGCAGGACGTGAGGCAGAGGGAGGTATAAACATCAGGACACGAGAGGCGCCAGTTAGAGTGAGGAGGACTGGTGGCAGGGAAGAAGGCACGTGAGACATCTTCTCCTGGCACCCTGCACAACACGTAACAGTATGACTCACTGTCAGTGTAAGTGACTATATGATGAGTCTCGTCGTATAGATATGTCCGGAGAAAGTGCATCATAATGTATGAAAACAGAGGACCTCTGTGGTGCTAGTACAGTGAACCCTGGCCGTAGATAGCGACAGTACGTCCTGATGATAGACCCTGCAGTGACCCATTACGTTGGACCCTGACAGTGAACCCTGGCAATGGACCTTGACAATGGACCCTGATAGTGTACCCTGACAATTGACCTCGAAAACTGACCATGAAAATAGACCTTGACAACACCCTAAGAGAATGCAGCGTGTTCACAGAGCTTGACAGTTCATCTTGACAGCAGTCGTTGGCAGAACACTTTGATGCGAAACCCTGACTGACGTTGTTTGTCTACCTGAGAAGTGCACTCTGGCCTTATTAGTAACATGTTTCCCTCAGGCCAGGTAAAGTTCTTTATTCATGTAGTTCCACGATGGTGGGTGAAAAGCTCACCGTCGCACTACAGAACATCCGCAGTACTTGGGAAGAACCTCTCTTGGCATCTTACACTCCAGCGTTTATCGCCACGCTCGAGTTGCACGGCAGTAGGCAGCTTTGCAGGCCCTCCGAACGTGAAAACAGACCAACGAACAGAAAAACGGACGGAAAGAGACGATTGAACAGTTTCTTCACATAATAACAACTTGTCTGAAGTTTGTGCTAACAACCTGCACCCCTGGCTGGTGGTCCTCCGCTCGAGCCAGCCGGTAAGATCCTGTGGTGTGTGACCAGCAGCAAATGATATATTGCCTGTCTCCCCGTTATGCCCAGGTAAGGGCCGTCGTGGTAGCCAGTACCGTGCAGAGAGCTTATGTCGTCTACCGCGATGATAACGTTTGTTGCGGAACCAGTGACTGAGGACTGATCATTGATCCAGAGTCGTGTCATGCACGTAAGATGTCTTTACCATGCCCATGAAACATACGTAATGTACGCGTAAAACACACACAAAATGTTTCTCCAACGGCGGTAACATCTACACACAAACACACACACACACACACACACTCCTGTCCCTTCAACTGTTGGTTCGCAAATTCTTGAGGTACGTACGAGAGTGTCAACACCAGCTGGTCCTCTGGCGCCAGCTAGGATGGCTAGTGGTACGTGCGATACTTCGGCGCGTTTCGTGACAATTTATCGATGTTTATCGTCTCATCATCACCAGGTTATACAATCTAATAACGATTTTGGACGACACAATGACCGTAGAGCAATATGTGAAGACACATCCGTCCAAATATTCACCTGAATCCATGAGACAGTATCATTTTGGTCGTTCGGCTCAGGAAAACGAAGAGACGGAACATGTCAGGGAACACACAGTAAGCGGAAGGGGAGGACGTTCATTGCTGCTACTGCCACTACTATGGCAGGTGGCCCTCCTGCAGGGAAGTGGTCACCCTCTTCCCACTTTTGACAACTTCTTTATAAGGTTAAGCGAGCCATCTCTCGCGCCACTGCCACTCCCAAGGTTTTATAACGTAATAACTAGAATAATCAGAGCATTGGAAGGTTGGAAGATGGCAATATTTTCTAACACTTACTGCAGAAATATTTGCTCTCACCGGATACTCCTCCTCTCTTTATCTTTCTCATCTTTCGTCTTTTTTTCTACATGTGTCTTGTTTCACTCTTTATTTTGTCCTTTTCTGAGTCTTTCTCCTCTACGTATCCGACTGCCTCTGTGTGTGTGTGTGTGTGAACATAAACGTATCCATTTATGTCTTATGAAATCGAGGGATGGAACATATGAACATTGGGGGGTTGAAAGAACTCAAATTCAGCAGCCTAGACTGGAGGGAAGAAGAGAAGAATACATGACAACAAGTTGAAGTTATCGAGAATAATGTCCTGAACATAAAGGCCTCTCAACGAAGAAGAGACAGTCATCAAGTCTGCAATGATATCCTGCAATATAACACAAAAAGTTATCAAGTAAAGATATACGAGAGTCCAGCAAAAAAGGTTGAAAGACTGTCCAGTGTCCCGGCTAGAGGTATGTGTGTGACCTACATGCAACCATCTCAGAGGAGCTGGTGTATGGCTGAGGTCAGGCCTTGTCAAGCAAACGTGCGGTGACCACTACGCGCTTGCCCTATATAGTAGCAAAATCTCGTGTGAGATACTCTTAGGTATGTAGGTACACTAATTCTCTCTCTCTCTCTCTCTCTCTCTCTCTCTCTCTCTCTCCATCAGCAAGGTTCACGCCAAACATACACATCAGTGATATGGAACCATCCTGGAAACATTCCGTCTGGTCTAATGCAAGGCAAACACCGCTGGCTGGCCCAGAAACCCGCACCTTAATTAAGATTCACATGTGAATTAGATTTTGAAAATTTCAAAGAGGGTGTCCACAATCACAACCTTTTTGCTAGAGATCATCAAAGAAAGATTTAATGGGAATTTTAATTGGACATCCAGGGAATAAGGCAAGGCCCTGGCTGGGTCGGCTCCTCTCCTACCCAGCCACGTAGCCAATCAGACGTATGTGGTTGGAGGCTTAACTAACTACCATTCCATCACACTACATAACGACACCCGGGGAAGATGTGAAGCAAGCAAATAGGGCAGAAATTACAGACACGTTATGCTTATGTAATAGAAGTGTACCTATTGCCACGTCTGTCTATTATTGTACAGCATCTATTGACGTATTTGCTATGGATGTGGTGTCCCTCCCGTGCCGCAGGCGAAGACGCCTCATGCCGTCAAACTCCTTCACTTTCCTCGCACCTTCACCTTATCCACACCCGTTGTCCAACTTCGTTTCCCTCTTTATTTAAACCCGAGCCTCGAAGTGTACAGCCTCACTTACATCCGCCACAACCACATTCCTCCGCCTTCTCACGACTCCACTCCTCCTCATATGTCAGGTTACGCCATTCTCTCCTCCTCATATTTCTTGCATGCTCTTCATAACCAGTGTACAAACTGGTTGATCTGCCGTATGATGGTCAGTGTGGCAGTTTTGATTTCAGAGCCACCAGAAGGCGAGGTTCTTTATTGCTGTACTTTCAGGTGTGGTAGTGACTGGTGCAGTGCTGGTCATCATGTAGCTTGGGAAGGTATGGTTGCTGTAGCTGAGATACTGGTTCCTTTAGCTGTTGTTATTGTAGCTTTTCGTGAGGTACTTTTGGTTTTCAAAGCTGTATCTATCGTAGCTGTGGTTAAGTCAGCCGTATTTATCGTTAGTGCGAGTGCCAGCTGTGGCTACAGTGCCAGCTGTTATGTTTGTGTGTGTCAGGCTTGATGTGACCGGGTCAAATGGTATCCGACAGTCATGTACAGTGGGTCATCTACTTTCATGATACTGCAAACAACGCGCATCCATCCCTCCTGCACAGAGTCGTAGGATCTGGGATGGGAAGAGTAGGATGAGCCTCGGTGAGTCTGTCTGTAGCGTTACGCGTGTTTACTGCTAAAGGAAAAGGAAACTGACCACCAACAGTGTGGGATGCCGAGCAGCTTTTTCGCCGACCAAGTCCTCGAGTTGGGCGACATCATAAGCAGTGTACTACAACTCGCTGCCGGCTATTGTTAGGGGAAGGATGTTTTGCCAGCGACTTAGCAAACCGAACCGAACAGATATAAAGGTTCTTAGCCTGTTAAAGAATGTTAGATGGGTATATGAATAAATAGCTATTCATACATGTATACACATTATACATAGTCCTCTTGGTTGAGACCTGAGTTTTCAAGCACGTCATCTGAGTTGGTCAGGGAGCTGGCCAGCTGTTGCTGCTTCCCCAGTAAACACACGGATCTGGGAAGGTCTCCGGCTACATAGTCAATAAAAATTCCTTACCGGCTGGCTGCTGGCAAGATATCCAACACTTCATAGATAACAGGCAGTTACCCCTGGCGCCCGTGTTGCGCCTCGAGTCGATGTGGTCTGATTGTAGTTGTTGCTGTTGTGTTGTAGTGGTGGTTGTGGTAGTTATGCTGACGGTACTTGTACTTGTTGTAGTGGTGGTTCTGGTAGCTAATAGTGTTACCTGTAGTTGTGGCTGTTATAGTTGTTATGGTTATACTAGTGAATATTGATTGGTAGCTCTGCATATGATAATCATGATGGTGGTAGTTATAGCTGTGGTGATTGTGGCTGAGGCATCTGTATTTGTGGTTGTTGTTGTAGCGAGGATTATGGTGGTTGTGGAGACGCAATGAGGGAGGAAGAAAGGGCTGCTGTAGAAGCAGTGGCCTTCGATATGACCTTCTAAGGGTCAGGTCAGAGAAGAGGCCATTATACCTAAGGTCTTGTTCAAGCTGCTGCGTCACATGATTATTGTGTGGCCATCGGGAACTCAAGGGTGTGCCGTTTTGATAACTGCTTCTTTC